>JARFJB010002243.1:1660000-1682500 GCA_036346205.1 Vesta saturnalis
TCACGCTTGATGTGAGGTGCGATCATTGCTACCAGTGTGTCAAATTTATATTTGTCCATTCGAAAATAGTTATAGCAAAGAGCAATAAAAATTTATTGCTCTTTAGTTATAGTAATCATGTACATCACATAAAACGATTTCTCTTAGTAAATTCATGCGCCCATACCGTTCTTTTTTTTTCATCCATTCTTTGACCCATCGTTGACGGTTAACAACACGTTTCGCCCCTAAGCATAGTAAAATAGTTTCACATGCTATTTTCTTCTTATTTTTCATTATTTTAACCTCTCTACATCAACTTCAAATCCACGCACGCACGGTGCCAAAAGTAAATGACACTAAATATAAACATTGAAGAAACTATCGTCAATAATATTGAACGTGTGCGGTGGAAACAATATTGATACCTCGATTGTCAATAATATCACAGATGTACACACATGTGTGTACATCTGTGATAATATTGATGATCCAATATTGATCAATATATTGACCGTGTGCGGGCCGATTATTTCGCTGAAAAACACATGGCTGTGGTTAATCAATGTGCTTTTTGGGTTTGTTACAGAATACTGCCATAATACTGAACATTTACGAATTTTCTAGAAAAAAATGTATATTAATTTCCTTTGTGGTCGAATAACTTGGAACAATGAACTTGATGTAAAGCTAATGCTACTAATCATTCACAAGTAACCGTAAAAACAGTCAAATATGAATGTTATTAGAACTGACATCTACATACATAAAGACAATATTTACATCGATTGGGGCTTGAACCTTGATGGCGCAGGTGGTTAGCGCGGTACTCTAGCAAAGTACCGGTCGTAGGTTCAAATCCTACTCGAGGTAAACTTTTTATTTATGTATTTAATAAAATTAATAATAATTTTTAAATAATAATGTTGTCTTTTTATTTATATATTTTAATATGGCTATAATCACATTTTATGTAAACAGATTCAATTAATTAAAGTTTCCACATTTTGGAAAATGTAAAGGAATTAGAGGTAAATTCGCAATACTGCCTACTTGAATAACAGCGGCCATACCAGTTACTAAATGATGCACAAAATGACAATGAACCAACCAGAAACCAGGATTATTTGAAATGAATCGAATAACTGTGTATCCATTAGCCGGTACTATTATGGTATCTTTCCCTGGTGGAAGATTGAAGTTTCTTTGAATTTGATGTATACGATCTAAATGTATCGTTTTATCTAGGCTAATTCTTTGTGTAGGATCAGGTAGTCTTCCTATACTCAAAACATTAAATGTATATCCATGTAGATGTAGTGGATGTCCGAGATCAGCAATTTGAACTAAAAAATATTAAAAACATCATTATTAATACTTCAGAAATTAATTACGTACTTTCATCCACAAAAACTAATTCAACTACTCGATTCATCGGTACTTTAATTATGTGAGTACATTTACGAACGGTTTCGTTATTATTCAAAGGGTAATTTCCATCACAAAATTCCGAAGGTGAATTTTGCCAATACTGAGAAATTAATGGATATGCAGGTGATACGTAGGAGATATTATCTATTAAAGATACTACTGGAAATCCTCCTCCAACAACTGAAATATAGTAAATCAATCAATTCAATGTTTTTCGAATAACTTACTAAAGAATTTTGTATAGTGATTAGGATTGAACGCTTCTGAGTTTGTATATGCTTGCTCACGGATTGGTAAAAATATTTTTACATCTGCGTTAGTTTTTAAAAGTTTTGGGTTAACGTTCAAAGCATTTTTTAATTGGTTTACACATACTGCATCTGTACGAAGTTTCTCACAATTTCCATCTATTGGGTTTAACACCTACAGTATGACATTTAATTTGTTTAAATTATCAAATAATTTTATTTACCTTTCCAATTGGTAACGGACTATCGTAAGTTGGTGGAACATTACTATTACCGTTAGATGAAACGTATTTTAGGACAGCTAGTTGTTGGACTTTATTTTGTTCGCATACTCCCAAACCTATTACTTGAATCCAATAATGGCCAATGGGTTGGTTAGCAGAAATTATAACATCATATCGTTCAGCTAAAGGTTATTGGTAATCTATTAATGATCAATAAATTATTATGTAAAAATATTTACCGGAAAATGATATAATGCTATTAACAATAACTGGTTGGACTGGTGCACCGTCAGCAGCAATGACTGTTAAGGTATGATCTTGAACTGTTAACTGAATAGCGCAAGTCATAGCTAACGCATTAATTATTCTAAACCTATATCTATATCCACTTTGAACTGTAAATTCTTCTAATGGTGAATCCGTTGGTACTCCTGACACAGGATTGAACTTCCCTTTACCATTGATAAGTATATTTAAAGGAGTTTGTAAAATTATATTACTTAACTCGTGTATCCAGTCTAATAAAACTATTACATGCTCACTTTCATCATAATCATATAATTCACTATTTGGGTCCTTTTTCGGTTCTTGTCGAATTACAATACCTCCAGAAATACCGTCCATTTTCTGGAAACCAGTGTGAGAATGATAAAAATGAGTACCAGGTGGCGTCGCTACCCATTCGTATCTAAATAACAGTATGAAGAACAATTACAAAATTTATTTATACAACCTAAAGGTGTTTTTATGACTAATAGGACATTGAGTAACATATGGTACGCCATCGTAATATTGAGTGCCAGCTTGATGTATTCCGTGCCAGTGAATAGTTAAATCGGAAGCTTCCATTTCATTTTCTACGTCTATTATAACCTTATCATTTTCACACACTTCAATATTTGGTCCCGGCAATCTACGATTTATTGTATAAACGATTCTCTGTATACCATCTGCAAGAATACATTGACAATTGTTTGTTCGATTAAATCTACATATCTCGCAAGCTCTAAAAAGTTCAATTTTCAATATTATAAAATCTTTTATGCCTTCTGAATCTCTTTACCTCGAAAGTGTTATATATTGTTCGACATGAAAACGATAATAACATGTTTTAGGACGAGTTGACGTACATCGTCTTGCGCACTCCTCAGGTGTGGAAAAAGTAGTTGGTATTGGTCGGTTATAATGTTCGTTTTTTACTGTTTGGTCAGTTATTAAATCTTCTGCAAGAACCTCAAGGATTTCAGTTCCTGAAAATATTACTTTATTATGTATTTACTATATTATGTAGTTGAGACAGTGTACCATTTTGATATCTTACTGGCACTTGAATAGAATCTACTTTACTTCGAAATGAAAGATATATAGTCACTTTTAAAATAATTTTAAAAGCTGTGTTCATTTTGGAATCTTTAAATACGTAGCACTTTTTCAGATAAGTAATGACCGAGTTTCACCATAATTGTCTTAGAACTGGCACTACCTTTGGCATTATATACCTATGCAGAATGTGCTTTCCTTTAATATTTAATCTAACAGCTATAAAGTGAATAAATAATATAGTAGTAGGTAATTCTTATCACGCGTTTAAGTAACTATGTACTATGGAAAGGGTTTTATTAGGACACGACACCGAAATGAAAACGTTAAACAAACAATTATTACTATGGCTAGGATTTCTATGCTATGTTTTATGAGTATGTGCACCACATATGTGAATTTGAAAGTGCATATAAATGCATATTTTAATGATATTTCTAAATGCATGCATATTTCGTAATATTTTAATGTTAGTGCATATTTTGTACGTTTTTGCTCGCGTTTTTGCATTTTACAGTTACTTTTACATGCGATTTAAAAATGACTATTTAAAAAATTCTTCTTTTAAAATTTATTTTGTGTTTATTTTTAACATGGGAATTACCAAGAGGATTTATTTTTACAGTCGGAAGTATTTACAGATTATTCATCCTCTGAGTATTAAGTATGCTATTGTCCTATTGTTAATAACTGGAGGATTATACAGGTATATAGGTATACAGCTTTCATAAATATTTCTTGGAACATACTTGTTATTGTAATTTACATAGTTGAGTTCAGAACTTTGTGTCCTAAGGATGGGAAAAGAAAAGCGATCCGTTTCTGTAACTCAAGTAACACAACACCTTAACACATTAAAACACCAAAAGTGTGTGGGTTTAAAAAATTTCGAAATTTTTTGGAAAAATTTCAAAAACTCCTATGCCTGATGAATCTACCCTTAGAAAAAATTACTTACCTAACTTGTACCATGATACCATCCAATTAATTAGTAGAGCTATAGGTGACAATTATATTTGAGTTTCGATTGATGAAGCTACAGACAGCGTCGGCAGGTACGTAGAAACTTAATTATTGTTTTGTTAGATTAAATGGCTGATGTACTAATACGAAGGTTTTACGAAATCAAAAATATTTCTTTGTCGAATTTCACCTATACTCGTTTTTAAAATGTATTGTTCTTTCAATAATAGTAGTAAACCGACACCTTCCGCCATCTTGGATTTAGACGTCACTTCCGGTTTTACACGCCCACGTGGGAGACCGCATTTTCCACCCTTATTTTTACTCGCTTACGTGTAGGACGTATTTTTTCACCCCTATTTTTTACACACTCACGTGTGAGACCCTATTTTCAACCCCTACTGGAATTTTTATCCCTAATTATTTTTTACATACATCCACGTGTGAGACCGCATTTTCAACCTTTTCTTTTCGAAAGCCCTTTTCAACCCTAACTATTTTTACTCGCTTACGTATAGGACGTGTATTTTTACCCCTATTCTTTACACACCCACGTGTAAGACGTGTTTTTTCACCCCTATTTTATGACAGCTCACGTATAGGACGCGTATTTTCAACCCTTATGGTTTCTTTTCGAGGTCAACCTTAATTAAAGCCTTTTTTGCACATGCTCACGTGAGGGGCTGGGACTGGTCTTGGTGCTGGAGGCTGGACCTGGACTTGGACTTGGGGTTGGTCATAGGGTTATTTTTGATGGTATTAAGGTCCTTCTGGCTATATTAAGAACAGTGCCCCTGGAGGTTAGGCAAATGCACATGCATACAATGTTGGAAATTGCATAATTAATAAGATATTATTATTAAAATTATCGGTCCTATTGCTTTAAAATGATCAAATGCTATTGGATGATCTTTTACTTATACGAGAAAACGTTGTATTTCTAATAAGGAGGTTCTTGTAGGACACGTGTAGGGCTTCGCAACTTGTTCTCAGGCCCTCGCTCCATGGCCGGAGTTGATGTGGGAACATAACCTTATAAAATAAGTGTAGAGCTTAGCCCCTATCGTGGCCCCTTTGATGCAATTGTATGTTGTTCTAACTTAAGCTTACAGCTGTAGACCTTCGCCCCGTCATACAAAATTGTATTCTAATATGGAGGTTCTTGTAAGGCAGGACTTGTATCAGGGTTTGCGCCCTGGCCCCTTTGAGTAAAAATTGATTTTAGAGCCATCTAGTGGAGTACAGACTAATAAATATCTGAAGCTGATAATGCACACCTCTCTCTTGCTCTATCTTGTTTCTTCCTCCCCCCCTCTCTCTCTCTCTCTCTCACACACACACACACACACACACACACACAAACAAATCAATTAATTAATCAATCTCAAACAAATCACGCTCGATTACCAGATCAATCACAATCAATCAACTGAAATTATGTCTTACAGTTTGCGGAAATCAGATTACAGTTCAAACTGAATACATTAAAGTATAATTAAATATGACGTGAAATAATACAAAAACACACAAACGAAAAACGCTACCACGAAAACACGCTAACACAAAATACGCAAACGCAAAGACATACAAATGCGAAAATACGTAAAAACGAAAACACGCAAATACGAAAACACACAAACGAAAACACGTCAACACAAAACACACGCAAAACGAAAACACGCTAAAGCGAAAAAACTTGTAAACTTGCAAACATGAATCAAGACGGTGGAGCACCGTTAGGAAAAAAAACAGGTTTATTAACAAAATTGAAGGAAAGCTTAACGTTTGAAATTATATTATTATAAACAACAATACATCATTATTATTTAATAACATGCTTTATCGGTTTTCTTCTTCTTCTTGAACCGTGATTCGTCATCATCATCATTATTTTGAGATTTGCCCTTCTCCCCTACCTCATCGCTCTTCTTTCTCTTCTGTGAACCATCACCATCATCTTGGATATGAGATACATTCAGCTCAACCACGTCATCGCTTTCATCATTATCAACGGCTATGTTGTAATAGTTTATTAACAAGTCAGTAAAATCTCTAATGTCCGCTGATGTTGGCTCATAAACAGGAGAATACATTATAGTAATGCTCACTCGATGACAGTTACACTTTAAAGAGCGAAACACACGAGAAACGAGAACGCAGCTAGCCTTGGGTCTTGTGCGCAAGCGTGCTCGTCAATGTTCGGGTAGAATCGGTTATCTTAGGGGGATGTCTGAAGTATTGACCTAACCACACTCTAACATAGCCCCCAGGGGCATGTTTATAAATCTAAACGCCTCTTTTATGGTCGAGGTATTTTCTCCTAAGACGGCCGTCTTAGGAGAAAATACCTCGTGCTAAAGCAGTGCTAGTCGATTGTATATAGTTGTAGGCACTATTGTGTTAACTAAAAGCTATAATTGGAAACGTTGCTTGCTATACCCAGGCCGTGGAGTTATGTTTAATTAGCTTTTTTGACAGATGTATTTATTTATGATAAGATCAGGCTTGCATGTAAAGTAATATAGAGGTGAAACTAACTAGCTAATGTGTTTTGCTGCTACACGTATCACAGTATTGAAGATTCTGTTTATGTATTAGAAAACGTACTACAGTCTCGAAACAGAATGCAGATAAAAATTGAAGGAAATGAATACGGTACAACTTGGGCGAACGAGCTGAAAGATTTGAAGTCCGTGCAGCATTTCCAGAGCCGTGTTGAAACCAGTTAATTTAGGGCTAACCTCATGTCCATGTAATAATGTCTGATAAAACTATTAGGGTTATTAGCTACTTTTATAGGTTGTTACAATATAATCGTTCAAGGTGAAGACGATGAGGTGATTGTATCTCAAAAATCTCGTTTGATCCCATGAAATGTGTATAGCTTTTCTTAAAAAATACCTGCGAGGCTGTCTCATTCAAAAAATCTCATGAAAAAAAAAAACATCAATAATCGTTAGCAATGTAGCTGTATCCGCTATTATGCTTACTTAATGTATACATATCACTAGTATAGCTTTTTTGATATCGAGACAAGAAGCAAGATTTCGAACGGTTGTAGTATTTCCTGAGCTCTATCGAAATCAATTAAATTTAAGAATAATCTCATCTCTATGTAATAATAGACGTAGTATAAAAGTTACATATTTTAAATGTATTTAATGTGTAATCACTGTTTAATGAGTTTTTATTATTATGATGTAACATTAGTGGTATTACACGTTTTTTATGATTGTTAATAAACTATTATTATCAGTGTGAAGACGATGAGAGGAGTGCATCTCAAATTTTGATGACTGTAACGCTCTCTATGAAGTTTCAAATAAAATTAGATTTACGTCACTCTTGTTTCAGAAATTTTAAAACATGTAGTTGACATTGCTATTATTCCCAACTGATAAAAAATCCATATAACGTGAATCACATGTGTGTGTGTGTGTGTGTGTGTGTTGTTGTGTATGTGTGTGTGTGTGTGTGCTGGTGCGTGCGTGCGTGCGTCGTGCGTGTGCGTGTGTGCGTGGTGCGTGTCTGTTCGTGCTGTGGCGTGTGGTGTGTGTGCGTGTGTGCGTGTCGCGTGCGGCTGTGCGGTGCTGCGCGTGTGCGCGTGTCGTTGCGCGTGTGCGTCGTTGCGTGTGCGTGCGTGCGTGCGTGTGTGTGTGTGTGAACGTAATCGAGTATACAATAGTTTTTATGTAATCTGAAGATTTAATTGTTTTTAAAGTAATTTCCGAGTTAGCAAAATTTTTAGAATATTTGTGATTTGAATGTAAATTTTTTTGTAAGTACAACATGATTGTTAAATACGAATTCAGGTTTTTCTGTATTACTTTCTAAAATAGTTTAATGTTCGGTATGTAATCGGCTGTTTATATCTAGCCATTCACAAATCGTATTTTAGTAAGACACGTTGTATAAAAAACAATCTGTTCAATATATGGTACAGTTGAAGGAAAAACTTCTAAAGGTAAGCGTATTATTTTTAATATATGGTTTTTTTTACCTGATATTGCTGACAAACATGTCGATAAAGATTTTTATAACTGTATTATTACGCAGGATGACGTCATTAGATCAACTCTACAAAATAGTAGGTACACACGGATTTTAAACTTGTAGTTATTGTTAATTCACCTATAATAGTAAACCATTAAAACCTTTTGCCTTTTATTTCCGTTATATCAGTTTGATATTCTTAAAAACATGTTATTTTAATTTAACTCTATGTTATATAAGTAATTATTACTTTTTAATGGGTTTTTACAACTGTTAATGAATACATTACAATGAAACAATTTTGTGTGTAAGTAATTGAACACGCAAGTAAATCAAATACGACGCTCCTAATGTATAGGTGGTGACTATTTAGAGGATCTGCCTATACATAAAGCATCATTGCATTTAGAGTAGAAATTATTTATTATTTCACGTCATATTTAATTAGACTTTAATGTATTCAGTTTGAACTGTAATCTCATTTGCGCAAACTGTAAGACATAATTTCAGTTGATTGATTATGGTTGATCTGGTAATCGAGCGTGATTTGTTTGAGATTGATTAATTAATTGATTTGTTTGTGTGTGTGTGTGTGAGAGAGAGGGGGGGGGAGGAAGAAACAAGATAGAGCAAGAGAAAGGTGTGCATTATCAGCTTCAGAAAATGTTCATTAGTCTATACGCCACAAGATGGCTCTAAAATCAATTTTTACTCAAAGTGCCAGGGCGCAGACCCTGATACAAGATCTGCCTTACAAGAACCTCCCTATTAGAATACAATTTTGTATGACGGGGCGAAGGCCTACAGCTGTAAGCTTAAGTTAGAACAACATACAATTGCATCAAAGGGGCCACGATAGGGGCTAAGCACTACACTTATTTTATAAGGTTATGTTCCCACATCAACTCCGGCCATGGGGCGAGGGCCTGAGAACAAGTTGCGAAGCCCTACACGTGTCGTACAAGAACCTCCTTATTAGAAATACAACGTTTTCTCGTATAGGTAAAAGATCATCCAATAGCATTTGATCATTTTAAAGCAATAGGACTGATAATTTTAATAATAATATCTTTTAATTATGCAATTTCCAACATTGTATGCATGTGCATTTGCCTAATCTCCAGGGGCACTGTTCTTAATATAGCCAGAAGGACCTTAATACCATCAAAAATAACCCTAAGACTAATCCCAAGTCCAAGTCCAGGTCCAGCCCCCAACACCAAGACCAGTCCCAGCCCCTCACGTGAGCATGTGAAAAAAAGGCTCTAATTAAGGTTGACCTCGAAAAGAAACCATAATGGTCGAAAATACGCGTCCTATACGTGAGCTGTCATAAAATAGAGGTGAAAAAATACGTCCTACACGTGGGTGTGTAAAAAATAGGGGTGAAAATACACGTCCTATACGTAAGCGAGTAAAAATAATTAGGGTTGAAAAGGGCCTTCGAAAAGAAAGGGTTGAAAATGCGGTCTCACACGTGGATATATGTAAAAAATAATTAGGGATAAAAATTCCAGCAGGGGTTGAAGATACGGTCTCCCGCGTGGGCGTGTAAAAGCGGAAGTGACGTCAAAATCCAAGATGGCGGAAGGTGTCGGTTTACTACTAATAATGATTTAAGTTTGTTGTTACAACCAAAGATTTATTCTAGTAAAAATTTATTTTCAGATACGTTGCTAACGTTATAATAGGCATTTTAATTGGAGAGGCGAATACCAGTTCATATCTTTTAACCATGGATGTTTTTGAAAATACAAATAATTCGGCAATTGCAAAATTGTTTAATTATTCCATGGCTCTTTGTGTGAGGTATTCAGTACGAGAAAGTACTCCTTTTTGTTACTGATGCAGCACCTTACATGCTCAAGACTGGAGCAGGCCTTCAAGTCTTATACTTGAAGATGATTCATCTCACCTGGCTGGCACATGGATTACACAGAGTCGCGGAAAAAGTGCGGGAAGTACATCCAAAAGTGAATAATTTAATTTCAAACGTTAAGAAAGTCTTTCGTAAAGCTCCACATCGTATACAGGGATTTAAGGAAATAGCACACCAAATACCACTGCCCCCAGATCCTGTAATAACAAGATGGGGTACCTGGCTGTCTGCAGCAGAATATTATTCAAATTACTTTGATACAATTAAAGAAATTGTAAACATATTTAACAAAGATGATGCACTTTGTATACAAAATGCACAAGACGCAGTTAATGCGAAAGGAATTAAAGAAGACCTGCTGTTTGTTTTTTCAAATTTTGTTTGTTTGTCAAAAACAATTACTTTATTAGAAAGACAAGGTTGTTCAATTTCAGAAAGTATTAATCTGGTGGATAATATTAGTAGCTCTCTTGCTAAAGTTAAAGATCCAAAGGGCCTTGCAGTACATAAAAAATGAAATATGTTTTAGAGAAAAATGTAGGTTTTGCCTTAATTAGAAAAATAGAGACGCAATAACTGGTCAAGCTACTATCGCAGATGAACTGAGGGAATATAGTATAGTCGAATTGAACAATTATAAATACGCTCCAGTTACATCTTGCGATGTTGAAAGGAGTTTTTCCAAGTATAAAAATATTTTTACGGACAATCGACAAAGTTTTACTTTTGATAATTTAAAATGTATATAATTGTAAATAGTAATTCATTAAATATATATAGTCTAAATTTATTTTGTAAAGTTGTATTATCTTTTATAAATAAAATAAATTAATGTGATTATTTTTATTTTTTGATTTCTTTTTCCGAACTGCAAAACGCATATTTTCTATAAAATATTGCTTTTAATGCATATATTTCCAATTTTAAGAGCATATTTAAGTGCATATTTCAGCATTATAGTGCATAAGTGCATGCATATTTTGGCATTTTTAAGTGCATACAAATCCTAGCCCTAATTATTACAAACATAATAATGCTAATTGTTAAATGAATTAGCGTACATTTTTAGTATTTTCCAAACAGAATGCAGAAATGATTGGTCTAAACCTTACACTTACGAGCAAAAAATTGGGATATTTTACATTTTCATATTTTAGTGCGATTTTCTCAGCTACCTGATATCGAATTTTAAAAATTTCATATAGTTTGAAAGACCCTTTGTTAGTGTTTAATATCATCTCCAGATTTCATATTCTTCTGTAGAAGATGAACCCAAACTTAAATAATAAATCATTATATTTTTGATGAATTAGTTTGTTCAAAAGAAATTAAAGAATGTATATTTAAATAAATGTTTGGGTACTTTCAATAATTTTTTTGTGCTTCCGTCCGACAAAATTGGCTTTCCAATCCTCAAAATCGTACAGAAACTCATTGTTTCTGGCTTAGGCTGAAAAAAAGTTACAATGTTTTGTTTGACATCACTGATTCTTCATAGCTGAACATTTGCTGACAGCTGTCATAAAAAATATTTTTAATTAATTAGTAATGTCAACACAAAAACTGTTATGCATTACACGTCCAGAACAATAGTTTTGAACGTATTCGCAAAACTATTGTTTTTGGTCTAGTGATACAAATAACTGTTTATGACTTTACCATAATTAAATTAACTATTATTAGTTAAGGAATAGTACTAGTTAAAAATACATTTCATTGAATCAAGCAACTTCATCCTTTTCGTCTATTTTTAAATGTTTTTCAGTATTGCCTGATGGCATATCGTTAAGTTCTTATACGTAAAGTACAAAATAACGAGTAGGAATAACAAACTAGTTTAAAGATCAACAATAACAAATAGTTTAATCATCAGCAAAAACAAAAAACAAACTCGGAAATAGTCACATCGTTAATACAATAAAACGAAAACAAAAACAACGGCATGCGGTGTTCCCAAGCGGTCACCCATCCAAATACTGACCGCGCCCGATGTTGCTTAATTTCGGTTATCGGACGAGAATCTCAAGTCAACTCAACAAAATTTATTTACACATTTTATATAATATATACAAATTGGTATCCGCACTTCCTTGGGTTATGTGCCTTCGGACAATGCAGGATGTCACTTATAGCTACTTATTATAATTACATGGTTCCTTAATCTACTCATTTGCACCCATGATTGGGTACTATTTATTAGTGGCGAACTTAAAATAATTGAGCCTTTTGCGTTTCTATTTTGTTTTTATTGTTTTTTTTTCACTATCACTTTCACTCGCAGGAAAACCTATTTGTAAAAACCTGCTTCAAATAGTTGACTTACACTGCTTTAGTTCTTTGTGATTTATCATTTTATCACATATCGCTTTTACTGGTTAAATATTGGAAGATGGTGGTAGAGGAGTTTATGTTTAAGCGTCAGTCTTGTATTGCGTGCTCTGACTTTTGTTCTGTTACTACTCAGCTGTTGTTTTTGGTAAAAGTTTGTAACTATACTGTGCATATAGTCCATATATAGTGCATACTGTGCATATAGTCCGTGATTGTCTCTTTGTCTGCTCTTGTATGGAGCACGTCTGTTCTGGTGTGTCTGTCCGAATTTATTATCAGTCTAAGTATTCTGTTTTGGAATACTTGTAGGTGTTTTATGTATGTCTTTGATGTCATACTCCATACTGGTGCTGCGTATGTTAGTATCGGTCGTAATATGCTCGTGTATTGTAGTTTCTTGTTTTTTGTCAGTGCTGACATTGGGATTAATAGGGGGGGGCCAGTGTGTTGTTCGTGGCGTATGCTTTTTGTATCGTCTCTAGTATGTGTGTTTTGAAGTTTAGTCTTTTGACTAGATGTAAGTATTTTATTTGGTCTTTTGTTTCAATTTGTTGTGCGTTGGTTGCTAGTGGTGTGAAAATTTAGTTTTTTGTGAATTTTTTGGAGAATACGCATACCTCTATTTTGTTTTCGTTGATACAAATTTTCCACTCGTGGTAGTATTTGGTCAGTCGCTGCAGATGTGCTTTCAGCAGCATCTTCGCTGCCTGTGCGTCATGTTCATGTACGTTGATTGCTGTGTCGTCGGCGTATATGGCGTTGTTGCAGTTCTTTGTTTTTGGTAGGTATAGTGTGCAGGTGGTGAAGAGTTTAAGTTTATGTCCGTGTAGCTATGCGTTAGCCCTGTTAGGTACTCCGAGCGTATTGTATTTGTATTTTGGAAAGATTGTTTATTTTCTAACTTTTACATTCAAAGTCCTGTTTCCGTGAGTTGTAGATATGTCGTTAGTTTAGTTAGGATATAGGTATGGTTATTTTAGTTTTGTATCTGATTTTGTAGAATCAGCTCTTCTGATCGTAGTTTGTCTCGAACGCTTTGTCATCTATGACTGTTAAGGTCTACGCTACCGTATTTTGCTTTTAGTGTTGTAGTTTGATATGTTACTAGTCTAGTTGTACGTTACAGGCTTAGTTTTTGGAATCCATATGGGTATTCGTCGTTTATTTTTAGTTTTCGTTCTGTTGCATTTAGTCGCTCCAGAATGATCTCTTCGATGTAGTTTGTGTCATGTGATAGAAGTGATTGTGTCTCTATGACTTGTTGTTTAGTGTTAGGTCTATTCCGTTTTTTGCTATCAGTATTATTTCCGTTTTCTTCCATTAGTGGGGGAGTGTTGTAGTTTGATAATTGCGTTACTTATGTAAGTTAGTTGTGTTAAGGCTTTTCGTCTGTAGGTTTGTACTAGTTTATTGTACTATTTACGTCGATTCGGGGAGCTTTGGTGTTTGGCTAGTTTTGTATGTGTTTGTTCAGCGGATGTGGTAATTATTTGCTGTAGTCTTTGTTGTCTATTGTGATAGTGTTGAAGTTGTGAATGTTTATACTGTGTCTTGATATTTGTGTATTGTTCTTTGCGTGTTTGGGTCATAGCTTGTGACTGTTGTTTCAAAGGTTTCGGCTAGCGTTTCTGCTTTTCAGTCGTCTGAGGTAGCTATAGTCTTAGTTTATCTTTCAGCATACTGTTAGTTCGTTTGTTGATTAAGCAGTCTATTGGGTCCATTGTCTGTTTGTTATGACGTCTTTTATGTCTTTCCGTATTGTTGTGGTGAGTTTATTGGCTAGCATCTTTGTTTTGGATTAATGTCTCATCACCATAGTTGTGTTGTGATAATGTTCCGTTCGCAGTATTGTATTCTCTCTTTAATGTGTCACATATCATTGTATGAGGAGTGTTGTTTCTGTATATTGTCTCTGACTAGTTTTTGTGTAGTTTATTAGTCTTGCGTATTTCAGTGCTTCGGTGGATTTTGTCAGTTCTCGTTTGCTAGTTTGATTACTGTGTTTATGTTATTATGTTATAGCTATTTGTTATTGTATGCTCTTCTATGAGAATGTTTCCAGTTCGTTTTTTGTAACTGTATATGGTGTATTATACTGTTTCAGTTATGGCGCACGTCCATTTTTAGCACTTGTATGTATTGAGTGTTGTGGTCTAAGTTTGAATTTGTCGTACGCTGGAGCATAGGTTTGTTGTGTGTGTCGCGTTCAGATAGGTTTTCCATTAATGATTATATTCAATAGTATGGTGTTGTGTTATTGATTCGGGTATTTGGGTAGGAGTCTGGGTATTGATATTCGTAGTCGTTTCTGTTGTAAATATATTGGTATAGAGTGTCTGCCGTGTATGTTATCCTGGGAAGTTCCAAGCGTGTGTTGTCTAGTTTAAGTCTCCTATTCAAGTACTTTGTTAGCGATTTTCGTCTAGGTTGTCAATACAGTTTAGTGAATTTGTTGTTAGGTTTGTTGTACTTTATGTAAGTGTTGTTTTGTCAGATTTTATTGGAGCGTATAATGGTTTTACTATTGGTTCGTGTTATCTGATTAGTATGTTCTGTGTACGTGTCATTACTATATTTTTCATACATCGGCCATGCGTCCAACACGTCGCATGTCCGTGTCTGTACTTTTTTTAATGATGTTGCACGCTCTATTTGAATTTGTCTCGCTGAGTTAGCATAAGGTCTATGTTGTGATTGTTCGCGTTCCACGTATGGCACTTCATTGTGTATTGCTTTTGTATGCCATTAATTGCTCATTTATGAACTACTTATAAGCTATGGGTTCTGTATCCTGTTTGTTGTGTTTGTTTTACTAGTATTTGTGCTATTAAGATTTCTTACTTAGCTCCAGTACTGCGTATTCGGTCTAACCACGTTGTTTAAGGTGTCATGATCTCTGTACTCCTGGAAGGCCGACAAGCTGGTGTCTCATTGTTCTAGGCTGTAACATATCGTTTCTATCTTCGGCTTTCACATGTATTGTGGTTAAGTTGGTAATCACAAGTCTTTGATGTATGTATGTTGCTCTGTTTGTTCTTGTAATTACCTGCCCTTTTTCCCAGATATTTGTCTTTATGAGGGCGAAGATTGAGCAGTAATATTGGGTTGGGTTGTTGGATACCATTGGTCGTTTCCGTCTCTTCTATTTCGTTCCTCTGTCTTACTGATATGTTTCTTTGCATGACGATGCTGTTCATCTCATTATGATCGTCCTCCATGCAGTTGGCGCACGTCGGGGCTGTATTTTTACCCTTCGTACAGGTGACGGTTAAGGTGGTTGCCACGCCTTTACACAACCGGTTAGAAGCAGTTTGATAGTCGCGTGTCCCCTTGCTTGTGACACGTCTGTGCGCATTCTGTGATAATTCTGTTGTTTGTGTAGTGCCTCTCCCAAAAGATTCTCACATTATGAACTACTTTAATATGGGTTTGTAGTTGCCGCAGTTTGATTGTGTTTGGCGTTATTACTAGGTACGCCGGCCTTTTTGTGCCTACAATTTTGGAATACGTTTTGATATTCATTTTAGTCCATGTATCTCCTGTAATTCCGCTTTAACATCGTCTGCTTCCGGGTCATGATCTAGTCCTCGCAGGAAGAATGCGTGGGTTTTCTCATTTTTTAGGGTGTAAATATGGAATTGTACCTCGCCCGATTTCAATCTATTGTTTAAATTTGTCCAATCATCAATGTCGTTAGTGTATATATTTGTATTTTGTTTATTATATTTTACCTGGAACCCTTTTTTAGTTATTTGTTTTATAAAATTAATTAAATTATTGTGATTGGGTATAGCGTCGTGGATTACGATTGTGAAGTACCTTCGTTTCGTATTCATTTTTGTAAATAATGGCCTGACGGTTTTGCTAACTTTTGTTTCTTTATAATCTAGGTGTCTTAAATCAATTTCATTCATCATCGGCCCCGTCTTCCTCGTCGGACATATTGTGCTGAATATTTGTTGGGCGTTACCGTTTGTGAAGTTTTAGTTTTTAATATATTGTTCTGTACTGCTCTTTTAATGCTCGGATGTGTAATATGCGGGTTTGATTCGTCCGCAGTTCTCCTTTTGTTTGTTATGAAAACGGGTTCATTTGCCGTATTTACCTTTGGAATAACTGCATCTTTTATGTTTGCGGTGTTTTCTATTTCTTCCAATGTTTTCATTGTTGGTGTTTCATTGAGTGGTTTAGGCTTAACGGTGCATTCGCCTGCGGTGGTTGAAGGGTCCTTTGTATCTGCGGACTGTCGGGTTGCGGCGCTGCTACATCACTATTTAGTTTGTCGTCGTTAGCTAAATGTTTGGGTACTATAGTATTGTTTATTATTTCTATTTTAGGTTTAGTTGTGGAGTTTGATTTAACCGAACACTTGTTTATATTGTCACTTGTAGGGGTTGTGGGCCCATAGAATTATTTTGGATCACTCACTACGCGTTACTAAGAACATTGTTCGTACGGTTACTGAAATTAGAGCACTATTTGTTTGTGTATAGGACTTTCACATATTATTATATTTACACACTTAAATGCTAATCACTAAGTCAATATTTTATACAATATTTACGTGTTATTACTTTGCGTTCACCGAAAAGCTGCGAAACTTTATTTAGATACTTTGATTTTTATTGTACAGTGCACCCCATTTTGGTTGAGACAGCCAGATATCTCGGTTGTTGTTGAAGATAGAACCTTGCGGTTTCCGCGGTACTGTGCCACTTTTTTGTGAAACTCAAGATGGCCTGAACGGATTTTGCCTAACTTCTTTCATTTATAAATTACCGGGTGTTTTTGAAAATCCACACTTTTTGGATCCCCTCCATATCTAAGAAGTTTCTCAGCGATAATGTCAAATTGAAAACTTGTACCATAGAGAATTTTACGTAGAATCCAGGGGCGCACTCAATTTTTTTTTCGGGGTATCGTTATGGAGATAAGACTTAAACTTATGATTTTTTCAATGGAACACCCTATATTTTATTATCTCATTAAATTACTTATTTTTTTTCCTTCGAAGTGATATATAATATATGAACATGAAGTTTTCAAAAATGCTCCAAAATTACTAAAACATTGAATTTTAATAGAGTGCCATGGATTTCAAAGTTTTACTACAGGGATTATTATTTGTGATTTTTTTATAGTAGGTCATGGATGCTACAAACACTGTTGTTGATTTTTGGAACATTGTTTTATCAAGTGACTGTGGAGAAATCAACACATCTACTGTCATGATGATAAATTTTGATGCGTTTTATTGTGTTTGTGTTTGGCGATTTTGTTAATTTGTGAAATTTTATAATGGCTGAAAGATTTTTTCAGAACGAAAAGCGAGGCGTGTGAATTTCTGTAACTGGTTTTTGAACCAAACTCGAAGGGACAATAATTTTGCGAGTAAAGTCATATGGTCAGACGAAGCCCATATAATCAGTGTCAGTTTATTTAACAGGCAAAATACAAGGCACTGGTATGATGAAAACCAACACCTAATTTTGAGCAACAACAACAGGGTCGATTTGGTTTGAATGTAGCCTGTTTCTTATTGGGGACATCAATAAAATACCGCATTTACTTTTTTACTTGGCAATTTTAGAAGAAGTAATACCAGAATTCCTGGAGAATGTTCCCCTCGCCTATCTTAATGCCATTTATTTCCAACAAGACGGTGCCCCTGCCCACACTTCGAGGTTGATTGTGCCGTTTTAGAAGAAACTTTCCAGGACCATTGGATTGGAACAAATGGGCCCATTAGGTGACCTGAAAGGTCACCTGATTTGTCAGTGTTGGACTTTTTTTGTGGGTTTTTTTGAAAAATAAAATATACGGTAAGAGGCACAATAATATTGAAGAACTTCGTGCAACAACAGATGTAGTTTTCTAGAATTTACAAAATCGTCCTTTCATAATTTTAAATGCATTAAGACGTATTAAGGAATTGTGTCAATTGTGTGTTAGGGAAAATGGACATCAATTTGAACAATTCAATGAATAAGTTACCAAAATAGTATGAGTAAATATTTAATTAGTTGCTTATTCTACATAATGAACTTTTTATTACTGTTTATTTGTTGCTATTAGTTACCTACGTTTTGTGTTTTGTTAGTGAATTAGTGTTAGTATTGTTCTTGTTCCTTTCATGGAAAAATCACAAGTAGTATTTCTTCAATTTGAACTTTTTTTGTATGAAAAATCCATAGCCTACTATTAAAAATCAATGTTTTAGTGATTTTGGAGCAGTTTTGAAGAATTTGTGTTTATATATTATATATCATTTTGAAGGAAAAAAAAATAATTTAATGAGGTGATAAAATACAGGATGTTCCATTGAAAAAATCATAAGTTTGAGTCGTATCTCCATAACCATACCCCGAAAAAAAAAATTGAGTGCGCCACTGAATTTTACATAAAATTCTCTATGGGGTAAGTTTTCAATTTGACATTATCACTGAGAAACTTCGTAGATATGGAGGGGGTCCAAAAAGTGTGAATTTTTAAAAACGCCCTGTAACTTATGAACGAAAGAAGTTAGGAAAAATCCGTTCAGGCCATCTTGAGTTTCACAAAAAAGTGATACAGGACCGCGAAAACCGCAAGGTTCTATCTTCAACAACAACCGACATACTTGTCTGTCTCAACCAAAATGGGTTCACTCTACACTCTTACCGCTTCGGAAGCTTAGGTAGACTGAGGAGACGAGAACCGGTGCTTTCTTTCAACCTGGTATGGCCATTGGCCTTGTAAAATGTCGTTCTTATTATTTTCTCATATGAAATATATTCATGTTAATTATAGTTCAATTAATTTTTATGAACCGTAAATGCTAAAAGATTGTATTGTCATCAGAAATACATAATTTTGGATAGTTTCAAGTCGATTGGACTTGTAGAAGTGGTTGAAAAAAATCGATTACAAATTTGACGTTTGATTAAAACCATGTGACAATTTCATAATCGATAACAGTGTCATCTTGAAGATCTACTCATTTGAACTCCAACAGTGGCGTATCGAACGATATTGGTAACTAACTTTTTAGTATGACAAAATCACAAATCGTTAAAAAACACTTTTAGGAAATAAATAATTAACTTTTTACATTCTCGTACATTATACGAAATATGGTATTTACGATCTGGAAGAACGAGCAAATCACAAACGCAGGTTATGGTTAACGTGTGTGGACAAAACTTTTATAATCTGGACACACGGACGAGAAAAACTAGATCGATTTCTACACCATCTAAATGGAGTTTACGAAAAGATAAAGTTTACAATAGTTAGGCGTATTCATCTACAAGAAGGGAGAAAAACTAGGCCACACCGTTTATAGAAAAACCACACACACACCAACCGGTATCTGAAGGATCAATCCCATCACAACCCAGCACAGCTCCAAGTCGCGGTCAAACCACTAATTACGAAATCAAAGATACTGTCAGACCATCAAAACACTAAAGTCAGCTTTACTACAAAACGGATTCACCGAAAAATATATCCAAAAATCGGACCAATCGAAGAAAAAAAAAGAAGAAGGGGAAGAGGAGAAAAAAACAAACAACGTCAACGAACAAATCGGATTAATACTCGAGACGACGAACAAAGACTGCCTAATACAAGGAAATCGGTATTAAATAAAAACCGTCAATCAACAACACACAATAGACCTGTCATGAAATCTACAAAAAACGCACAGCCGACATCAATTGAACTCGAATAACGCAAAGAAGAACAATATTGTTAGTGACCTAACAATGGTAAATTAGTTTTCCGAAACGTCGCCAAGAATCTTATCAACACAAGAGATCATGGACCCGGAGGAAATGGAAAACACGTTTGATTTATTACTGTAGTAATGAATTATATTTTTTTTAAGTCGTAAAAGTAAAAATAAAAAAGAAGTTGTCACTAGTAATATATAGTAACAGAAGAAGTCTACTTGTTCTTACAATATGAGCTCTTGTGATATTTTGAGTTGCACAATATCTTCTTTTTCTTGCATATATCAGTTGAACAATTTTTCACACAGCTACACCTGACGAAACCTTGGCCTGTTCCCACAGAATGTTTAATTGCTCCCGTTTGTAACGTTGACATCTTGTTGCAATAGAAATTTTTGCGGGCAAACGTCAAATTGAGATCTGTAAAAATACAAGAGACAAACACACTACTCATTATCTTAAAGTCAACTATTTAATATTTTACCTAAAAACAATACCTATTCAATAATATTACCTAGTATTCAAACTTTGCAGAACGCCATGTTTTGTGCCTATTTTGTAAAGCCCATTATCAGTTACTTGAAGAACAATGCCAATGCTCCCCTCTTCCTTTGCCTACATCAAGTATAGGTACAGTTACATTATGTCCTAGTTTGGCTGTTGCGTGTAATTTATCAGAGCACGACTTCGTCCTGTTAGCTTGTTTCTCTAAATTCTCTTGAGCCATTTTGCGGGCTGCAATGTTCTCAGTGTCACGGTTCTCATTCTCTTCAGTGTCATGATCATCGTCAATTACTTGATCATTTACAATTTCATTTTCTTGATTTGCCTCTTGCACCACAAGTTTTAATAGATTCTCCTCATCATGAATATTTTCAATCGTTTCAGCTGGCAATGAGCTGGTCTTGAGTCCAACTCTAGGCTCAATTCCAAACATTGCCTTGTAGGGTGATTGAAAAATTCCCGAGTGAAGAGCTCTGTTTTTCATGAACTATACGTATCTCAAACCTTCAGACCATTTGGTTGAGTTATTGTCTTTCAACCAGGCAGCAATTATGTTTTCAACATCTTGATTGGCACGCTGTACTGACTCTTGACTCTGACTATGTCTCAGTTTTCCATGAACAATTTTCAGTTCTGGCCATAGACTGGCAAGCTCAGTTATAACATGGTTAACAAATTTTCTTCCGTTATCAGATTGCCGAATGCAAGGAGTTCCAAGAGTTATAAAAATGTCATTGAGGTGGTAGGCCACCTCTTCTGCCCTCTTACTTTTCAATGGGCGAAGTAATACGAATTTAGTCAAATGATCTTGGTAGACCATGATGAACTTGAATTTTCCATCTTGTTGGCTTTGGAAGTCCATTAGATCCACGTGGCATCTACTGTTCATTTCAGAGTGAACAACTGGTTTGGATACGAATCCTCTTTTCTTCTTTGTTCTCTTTTGTTGGCATGTCTCACACATCGAAAGATAAAGAGGAATCATTTGTTTAGTGACATTTGCATGTTTCGTAGATGTTTCTGCCAATAGTCTGTCTTTTCCACCGTGCCCTGCTGCTACGTGTGCAGCATCGATGACGTCATACAACTCATCCACATTAAGATAGTGTTTCATAGTTCCTTCGGATCGTGAAACTAATTTCTTGCCGTTTCCAATGCTGAGCAAACCAAATCGCTGTAATTTCCTTTGTTATATTGGGGTTCTCTTCTCTTCGCTCTCAGCCTCCTCCACTTCACAAATAATATTTGAGAACTTTTCATTTGTAAGTACATTGTAATGTGTTTCTTTCTTAGAATCTTCTAATCTCAAAACTTCTTCTACAAATTTCTCCCTCCACTGCTTTTGACCCATCTCAGTTTCATAAAAAAATATTTAAAAACGCTTTTTTATTTTACAATTAACGGTGGGTTTATACAGCTTGATTTAGTTTTAAGAATAAGTATAAACATTATCATAAACATTAACAATTTTAAAACAGGACTGTTTTAATCATTACCATAAGCATAAGATTTGAGATTATTGACACATACCAATGACAAACTTGTCTCTGGTGTCATATTTGATTTGTTTTTTTTTTCTTTTTTTCAATCATTTATTATAGTTTTCACGTTTTCTTGCTATATTTCAAATTTTGTTTTTCGTTTTGACAAGAAATAAACACCTATATTACAAAACAAAAACGCAAAAAAAAAAGAAAAAAGAAACAAAACCACGCAAAAAAGCAGAAAACGCAAAATAACACACGCAACGAAGCACGCACACGCAACAACAGACACGCACGCACGCAAACGAGCAAAAGATACAGCACGCAAAAACCACGCACACAAACGACACCAACGCAAAAAAAAAAGCGCACAAAAAAAAAAAAAAAAATAAACGCACGAACAAAAAAACACGCATCACGCACGCAAAGAAA
>JARFJB010002243.1:1690000-1837500 GCA_036346205.1 Vesta saturnalis
CTGGCTAACACTGATGAACTACATAATTTAGTTCTTGGTTATCGAGAGAATCCATTTTGCCGCGTTCCCAACGAAATTGGTATATAAACAGGATTTTGGGCAAAATTTAGCCCAAATGCTGACCAACTATCACGAATCACAGAATTTGGCTCTTTGGTATACAGATTTTTGGTCCCAAACACTCATGGAACATGGTATTTGGTTATCCAAGGGTTTTATTTTGCGGAATTCTCAGTAAGCTTGGTGCGTGAATATAGATTTTAGGTAGGATTCTTATCTTTCACCGCTCCCCTGTCCTAATTTTGGAGAAGCTGTTGTACACATAGAGTACGTAAGGCCAATATTGTGTCTAGATAGACACATAATTCTTTTGATATTCTGTGCACATCACCCGGCCGGTATTTTTACATAATCAAGGTGTGCACTATGGAAATAATTATCTTTTAGGTTTATAGAAGCAACGTACTAAGAAAACAAAGTAGTACAAAGTACTTTGTACTATGATATCTTAAAGTTGGTTAGGAGTAATTTACAGGGACGGATGAATGAACAGGCGTACAAAGCGCGTCGTTTGGTTTGAAGAATTTGCTAAAAATCCTGTAGTATTAAAGGAGTGTGAAATGTCATTTTCGGTATTGATTAATACTAAGTCTCCTATGATTGCAGCATGTTCATTTAATTGGCGTTGGTCACCACCTGATTTTTTTCGTTAAATCTGATTTCACAAAATTTTACTATTTCTCTGCAGATAAATGCAAAATATATCAGTCGTATGTATCGTTAAAGTATGAGAAATAGCCCAACTAAACGAAGACAAAAAAAAATTTCATTGTTTAGAATGCGTAACATTAGTACGATTTACTTGAAAAAATATACTAAGATTGAAAAGTACACATTTGGGTCACAATCGTCAAGAGTAATTTGGAATGATTACCTTTTGATTCCGATTTCCTTTAAATTGTTTAAGATTCCTAATAAATGCTTTAAGATTGATTCTCCTATGTTATTGTACATCATTTAATTCTTGTTATTAGACCTATATTTTAGTTTTCAACTTAATACTGTTACTTTAAATGTTTTAAATTTCTGTGTTAAAAATTAAAAAAACTCAGAGGTTCAAAAAAAAGCAAATTAACTTACTTTATCAAAATATTTAAGTGTGTGACAAAATTTTAAATAAAGTAGTACAATACAGGCACAATATAATTGATTCATAAATTTGGAATTACAAAATCAACATAAATAAACTGTAATGATATAACAAATATTTAAATTTGAAAAATATAAAGCATTGTTTATAAAACACTTTCTTATCTAAATTGCTGTACTTAATTAATAATAATTCTAAATTTCTACTGGTTGCCTACTTTAAATTTACATGTCTTATACTTATTTAGTAACAATGTAGGTGAAGGTTGTTCCGTGATGCAAACGGAAGCGTTACCAATACCATAACGTTTAAGTGCTTTATTTTGAAGAAAACTAAACTGACATATTAAGAACAGTACGTACTGTTGCAATTGATGTTGTAAGTTTCGGTAATTCTTTAGTTTTTTTTTTGTGTACACACACAAGGGTAATTAAAAGCCTGCTAAATGGTTACTTTAAATTCTACACTATAAACATCATATACACATTATATCATGCATGTAACACAACATTTATTGCTTGGAATCGGTTTGTAGTATTCTATTATATCTAGGGATAAATTAACGTTATTCTTAGTTTCTTGAGGTAACTATCGAGTGTTAAAAAAACGGAAGGAAAGTTTGTCAATTAAGGCTTTACGTTCTTGAAAGCTACATATAAAAATTTTAATGATTATTCAACGACAGAGCAAACGCAAGATATTGATTGGTGGATAAATGCGTGTTGATAAACGAAAATCAGTATTTTCGATTTTGTATTTCGATATTTAATTGGTTGATTAACAAACCAAAATAAATATACTTAGTTACCTACGATGATGTGACATTAACATGTCATAAATGTCAGACGTAGATAGTGATTAAAATGAATCCTCTTGCGGCAAATAGATTTGGTAATTATAATCTGAAGCAGATTACGAAGGAAGTAAAAGAAAACGTTCCCAATAATACCGTAAGATCTAAAAAGTACATATGGAAGCAATTTAGTGAATTGCCAACTCGAGAAAAATACACGTGACGAAGTGCTAGACAATATACTCGCGGAATGGGCATTTAATATGCGTAAAGCTGATGGTAGCGAGTATAAGGAAATGGTAACAAAAATTACTACAAGAAAAATATTATAATGAATTTTCTTGGGATATGAACAACAAATAAATAAAGCGAACTCGTAGTTTACTTTTGTATTTTTTTCATGACTTTACTTCACAATTTACACATGCTTCTTATACTTATTATTTTCTTTTTTTATATATATTATTCAAGTTATATGGTTGCATTCAAGTTATTGCCAATACATGAAAACTTATAAACTAAAAACTACTAAATTAACCATTGCACTCAACACACCCCCTCAATGGTTAATCTCTCATATTATTTGAGTCCTAACTGGTTACAAAAAAACGCAAGTTGTACCTTGCTTAATGGTGTTGTTAACATGTCTGCCAGTTGTTTGTCAGCACTTACATAGTGGATGGAAATGTGGCCATCTCTTAGCTTGTCCCGTACAAAATGAAACTTTATTTCAATGTGTTTTAATTTTTTATGAAATTCCGGATTCTGGCAAACTTTAATGGCAGACTGGTTATCAGAATACAACTTTACACAAGTTTCCTTTTTATCAACGACTTTAAAATCGTTCACCAGATACTTAATCCAGCATGCTTCACTAGTTGATGAGCTAAGTGCTATATACTCAGCTTCTGTAGTTGATAAGGCAACAGTTGATTGTTTGTTGGAAGTCCATGATACGGTACACCCAAGCACCTTAAACAAATAGCCTGAAGTAGACTTCCTGTCGACACCGGGTTTGGGACTATTCGCCGTCGTCGGTTCGCCTTCGCCGATTCGCCGTCGCCAATTCGCCGTCGGGACAGTTGGCCGTCGGTCAAATTCGCCGTAGGGACGATTCGCCGTCGGGGGATGTTTTAGACGAATTTATAAAATTAATTTGTTCTTAGGTATGCCAACACACAAAATTAATTAACACCAACGTCACTTTTACTAATTGTGTCAAACACATAAATAAAACCGCTTTCTACAAATTTCTCCCTTCCTCTTTTCGACAAAATTTCATTATCCATTATGACAACTTTCAACCACCTGATTAACTCAAAGAATCGGTACAACTAAATGTTTTTGTTCTATGCTTTTGTATTTATAGCAATATCGAGATGTAATTATTGTTAAATAGGATTACGTTAATTATCAAACGATTATTTGAGGTAAATTGCGGAAAAACCATTTATTTAAAATAAAGAATGTCATAGAAAGTCTATTTAAAGTAAAGACCCTCATTATAAACTCATAAAAACACAATTTTAAGGAAACACTCATTACCAACTCATAGAAAATCTATTTAAAGTAAGGGTGTCCATTATCATACGAGAAATATAATAGCACATCAAAAAGCAACGATTTGTACGGCGAATCGTCCCTACGGCTAATTTGACCGACGGCCAACTGTCCCGACGGCGAATTGGCGACGGCGAATCGGCGAAGGCGAACCGGCAACGGCGAATTGTCCTAGACCCGTCGACACCATCTCCTGCCCAGTCAGCATCAGTGAATCCTATAATATTATCATGCACAATTGAAACTTTATAGACTAAACTAAAATTCAAAGTACATTGTATGTATAGCAAGACCCTTTTCAAGGCTTGCCACAAATCTTGACTCGCACAAGATTGATACCTGCTTAATATACTCATACAGATACACAGATCTGGTCTCGAGCAAAGCATCGCATACATAAGCGATCCTATTAATCTTCGACATCGATTCTCTATTTCTGCACTTTCAGAATTTGTTCTCTTTAACATATCGTGCTTAAAATTACTATCCATAGGGGTTGAACAAGGTTTACATTCTTGCATATTAAACTTCAACAAAATGTTCTTTAGGTATGCTGATTGATTTATTCTTATTCTTCCATTTTTCAAATCCTGTGTAATTTGCATGCCTAAAAAATGTTTTATTTGACCCAAATCTTTCATTTTGAAATTTTGGGCTAACATTTGTTTGTAGCAGGTACGCATGAGAATGAGGTTCTCATGCGTACCTGCTACTAGTACATCATCTACATATAGTAAAACATAAATTTTACAAAGTTCAGTGACCTTAACATATAAACAATATTCATATTCTGACCGTACAAAATTTAATGACATCATAAGCTTGTTAAAAGTGACGTTCCATTGTTTAGGTGACCCTTTTAAACCATATAAGGATTTTCTTAGTTTAAATACTGTACCTTCGTTATATATAAAACCTTTCGGTATTGAAATAAAAACATCTTCATTGATTTCGCCATTCAAAAAGGCACTACAAACATCCAACTGATAAATTGGAATATTCAATTTATTGCAAATTGCTAAGAAAATTCTTATACTTGGTAGTTTGGCAACAGAACTGTAAACATCGTAATTCAATCCATCGGTTTGTTGGAATGCTCTTGCCACTAGTCTGGCATTAAACACCACATCACTTTCATTTTCACTTTTCTTACGCTTGAACACCCACTTGCACTCAATAACTTTTACATCATTCTTATTTTTTTCCCTTACCCATGTTTGATTTTCTTCTAAGGCATTGATTTCTTTCTCTATTGCTTCCTTCCATTTTTCTACCTCGTTCGTCTGCATTGCTTCGTCATAGGTTTTAGGTTCTTCACCGTGTTCTACAGGTAACAGACCCACTTCATAATTTTCCAGCCTTAAAGGTGGTCTTCTGTTTTCCCTTAAGTTATAACTTCTGTAATTTTCTCCTTCCTTTGCATCATTGCTTGGAACCTCAGGATCTGCTTTTTCATCTTCAATGATGTTTTCTACCGAGTTTTCAGCTTTCGTTTCTTCATCGCAGTTTAATTGCGTATTATCAACAACGATATGTTCCTTTTCTTTCTTATTTCTTGAATTTCCTTCACTCTCAGACTCACGTTGATCTAATTTCTTTTCAGGTAAGAAAACTAGGCTTTATGATATTCAATTTTATTGTTATTCGGAAAGTAGATTCGAAACCCTTTTACACTTTCTCCATAGCCTATAAACATCCCTAGCTTATTCTTTTCATCCCACTTTAAACGAGTTTCTTTGGGTTTATGTACCGAAACTCTAGTTCCGAATACTTTAAATTCATTTAAGTTGACAGTCTTATTATTCCACAATTCAAAAGGCGATTTGTCTTGATCTGAACTGCTGCCAGTTCTATTTAATACATATGCAGCATCTCACTATTTATAAACTCTAATCCGTTGTCAGATCGGAAAACTTTTAACTTTGTGTCACTCTCCCTCTCGGATTCAAGAATGAATGTTTCCATTATCTTTCTCACCTCTGATTTATACTTTAGAAAGTATACCTTCCGATAAGATGAAAAATCATCTTTGATTACAAGGAAGTAACGAGCTCCACCTAACGATGACACCTCCATTGGTCCGCACAAATCTGCATGTACCAGTTCCAACAGATAAGTCGCCCTGGATTCATGGCGGGTAATTGCCCCTATGTTGTTTGCCCGCTAAACAACCTTCACATATGAACTCTTGGCTATCATCTACAAATTGTATATTATGGTTATTTAGGATTTTAATCACATGCTTGATGTTTTGATGTGCCAATTCCTCGTGCCACGCACTTAATTTTTCAATCTTTATTATAACTAGGCACTCTGAAATGCTTTCAGCATTATCAACTCGATTTTCAATGTTAACCTTATTTACATTATTGGCAATTGACAGATCTGATTCTGACAATTCCGAGGAAGTGCGTTCCGTAAATTCCATCCGGTAAAGCTTGTCCTTTCGAACTGCCCGGGCTCGTACCATACCGTTTTTATCAACAAACTCGCATATTTCGCTAGTTGATTTCATCGAAAAACCTTTATCCAGCGCACATCCAACAGAAAATAAATTGTATTTTAACTTTGGCACAAACAATACGTTTGATAGTATCCTTTTAATATATCTTTGTCCATTGAACGCATTCAATACTATTCTGCCCACGCCTTCAACTTCCAGTTCTGTTCCATTACCAATTTTAGCTTTCACACTGCTATTAATTTTTGAGAGGCTTTCAAACATAGCCTTATCACAGCACATACATGTGCACGCTAGCTCCACTGTCTAGACACCATATATTCATCGACATATTTGATGTGCATCCTATAAATGCATTAACCGTTTGGAATTTGTCTCTTGTGTTTGTTTTCGCTTCCTTCTTTTTCTTAAACCAGCAGTTACTTACTATATGGCCTGTCTTCTTACAGAAATTGCATGTTCTAGTTTCCCTTTTTCTGAAACAATCTTTGGCATAATGCCCAATCTTCTGACAAATGTTGCACCGTTTTTCACTCCCTTTACCATAGGTTCTTTCGCTTCTTCCGGTCAATGCTGTCGGTTCTTCAGAACTCGTACACCTCTCCTCCTCAATAAGGAGTCTTGAAGTTAATTCCCCTAACGTTTGTTTATCTATCGGTACCGATTCCCATGCTGATCGAAAATGTTTATATTTCTCAGGCAACGCCATCAGCAATTTTGTTATTACCATTCGATCTGAGATTTCTTCTCCAGCTTGTTTTAATTTATTTCTTATTTCCTCAATTTGACAAATATAGACAGACACAGAGTCTTCAACAAACTGCAACTGGAAGAATTTCTGCTGTAGCAAGTGCACACTTACCACAGATTCCTTATCGTAAACCGATTTCAACTTCGACCACATTGCATTTGCCGAGGTGCATGACAGTATATGTGTCAGTGGCCCTTGATCCATTCTCGTGACTATGACTTCCTGAGCTCTGGCATCATTTTTATCCCAGTTAATAACTGATTCTGGAGGTTCTGTTGGTCGTACCGTTTTACCATCTACAATGTCAAATAAACCTCTACCTTTTAAAATCACCGATACCTGGAATTTCCACACCGTCCAGTTGCCTCCGTTTAACTTTAGCACTGGTAATATTTGGTTGCTTGGATCCATTTTCTCTCTGTCAAAAAATTTTTTCTTCTTCTTTTAACCAACACGTGTTTGTTTAGCAGTTGTAGCTTCACCCAAAAAAAAAACGTACGATATTTAATTTTTTTTTGTGTCTGGGCCCATAACCTCTTGGGATATGAATAACAAATAAATAAAGCGAACTCGTAGTTTATTTTTGTATTTACTTCACAATTTACACAGGCTTCTTATACTTATTATTTTCTTTTTTTATATATATTAATCAAGTTATATGGTTGCATTCAAGTTATTGCCAATACATGAAAACTTATAAACTAAAAACTACTAAATTAACCATTGCACTCAACAAATTTAATAGACGATTCGATCCGTTTAAAGATATAGCGTTTAAAATCGCCAGAGTTGCAAAAAACACGAAGAGAAAACAGCTTAAAAAAATTCCAAAAAAGAGAAAAATGTCTTCTACTTCTTTAACAAACGACGAATTAACGGATATAATACAACTTTGGGGCGAGGTACTCCAAATGGATTGCAGAGGAAACTATACCACATTATAGCAGTCGAGTTAGCTTGGTGAGGCGGCGAGGCCTGTCAATCTTTGGTGCAATATTTCAAAGAAGAAATTTCAAACGATGGATCTCCAACTGGAAGATTGGAATATAACCCAATATTCACAAAACTGCACAAGGGGGTGCAAAACATATGGCTGAAAGTAAATGGGTCGTACCAAATATTGGAAATCCTGAAAATTGCCCCGTTCGCGTACTCAAAAAAATTATGTCAAAAAGAAGAGATAACATTAAAAGTAATCGCTTATTTTTAACAAAACGCCAAGTAGTCCATGGTATAAGAATATGCCAGTTGGTATTAACGAAATTAATAAATGGACCAAGTCTGCTGCTCAAATGATTGGACTGGACACAAAAAGAGTAAAGATTTCGAATTATTCGAAAACAGCAGTTAGTCAACTGGCGAGTTCTGGAATTGGAGAACAACAAAATATTAAAATTACTGGTCACAATAGTTTAACATCAATAAAACCATATTTTCAAATAAGCAACGATCACCATAATGAAATTGTTTCCAATTTAAGAAAAACTGACTCAAATGTCAATTTGACGACTACGTCCACAGCTGTAAGAAACAATGAAGTAGATTTGTTCAATTTTCGATTTGATAATTGTTCTAACTGTACTTTTAATATTAATATTTATAATAAATAACGTGTTATTTTCGCTTAATATCAATTATAATAAATAAATATTTATTTGCATCACTTATTACTGCCGTTGAATAATCTTAACAAATACAACTCGTGTAATTTATGATTATCGCAAATACCTTCTCTTTTCCGTAACATATAATGTTGCTTCCAAACAACATTATATGTTACTCAAAATCGAAGGTATTTATATTTCGATAATCATCATTACACTTGTTGTATTACTATTGACAATCCAACTCAAAATTTAGCAACCAATCTAAATGGCCTATTTTTTAATTTGAGCCAATTAGGATCTGATTACACTGGCAATCTTTCCATACTAAGAGCAAATTTTTACTGCGATAATACAGGTGAGAATAAAGGTAAAGAAATTCAACAATAAACTGTATTAATAATAATTATTATTTATAACACAATTACTATGAACAATTCCGCATTTCGAAAAAAAAACTTCAATTTTCCTGCGTTTTCTTTGGATTGTCGTGCTGAATCCAACTCGTGGTAGGAAACTTTTGGTAATTTTTGTCAGTCAGAATCACTCGTAGTTGTTGTCTTTAGAAAATCGCCACTCCTGCCAAAGCACTCGTGGCGATTTACGTCACAACAACTATTCGTGATCTGGCTGGCAAAACTTACCCGCAAGATTCCTACCACTTGTTGTATTATACGAATATTTACGTACATATTATTTCGTTCTTTATTGGAGTTTTAGGATCCGGTGCACTAGTAAAGTTTCTTAGGTCTCGACTTTCATAAAAATATCAATCTGCTCCGCCAAGAAAAAAAAAACAAAATTAACGTCTGATTACCACACACCATTACAATGTAGCATTAAAGATAAAATTGTTTATTTTTGTAATTAGCAAACTTATGGTTGCTTAAGTGAATAATTTCTTTATGACAGTTACTTACATGAAAGATTTCGTGTGAAATAGAGAGACAACATAGAAAACAGAAAAGTATACTACACTACACGAATACCCTAAAATAATTAACATCAAACGACGTTAGTACCTTCTTGTTTCGTTAGCTTTTGTGTTTGTATGAGGTTCATGCCCAGTATATTCTTGTTTTCTCATAGATTCCTAAATCTTAGACACTTCATGTTTGTAAATTTCACAAGAATTACAACAAAACGTGTTTTGCACAACAAAAATTAAAGTTGAAAAATCTTTATAAAGTGAATTAAACAACATTTTTAAAAATTAAATATATTATCACTTCTTCTTCTTCTTTTCCTAACCCTTATACTCTAGGGTGTCGGATCCTCCGTCCACTTCAGGAATTTTCTCCTATGTCTCGCCAACCTCTTCACTTCTTCTATACTTTTCCCTCTTTTTTGTACCATATTCACGATCGTGTCCATCCAAGTTAATCGGGGTCTTCCCCTACTTCTCTTCCCTTCGCTTGTTGCTTCCATACATTTTTTTGGCATTCGCTATTCACTCATACGGACCACATAACCGTGCCATCTTATCTGTTTTCTTCTTATTGTCACAACCAGCTGCTCTATTTCTAACTCTTCTTTTGTTACTACATTTCGTATTCTATCTCTTTTAGGCCTTCCAAGTGTTAAAGGTATTTTATCTCCGCCACTGTTATCTTACTATTGTGTCTGTCTCGGAGTGCCCAGATTTCTGCCCCACGTATTAGGGTGGGTACATACATCGTTCTGTATGTGTAGTTTGGTGTCTTTACTTAATTCGTTCTTATTTATTCATGTAGTATTTATTTGATAGTATATCCTTGCCGCCTTTGATATGCTATTCCGGATTTCTGCATCAGTTATTCCATCCTGGCTTATTATTACACCTAAGTATTCATATTGATTTTCTTCCTGCAATATCCTACCTCCGCATTCTGTTCGCATATTTCTTCCTGAATCTCGTTTGTTTATGCCTATAATTCCTGCTTTATTTATTTCGTTGTTCCATCTGTTCACTGCTAGCTGCAGTTTTCTCTCTATGTCTGCTATGAGTATTACATCATATGCAAATACTAGGTATTGAATATTTACTGCCCTCATATTCCAGTTGCCTAATTTTGCATTAAGCGTGTTTATTTTTTTTGCTTGATAATTTTGTTCATCACTATTATGAAGAGTAGTAGGCTCAGAGAGTCTCCTTATTTCCATATTGAAACTATTTGATTCTTGCCCGTTTATTCTTACTATTCCCTTTGTCTTCTCGTACAGTCCCTTAGTCGCGTCTATGAGTTGTTTGGGTATTTCTAATGCTTCCATGGTGATCCATAGGGTTTCTATAGTGACTGTATCAAACACTGCTTGTAGTCTATAAAGGCGAGGTATAGTGATTTTCCTTCTTCTGTTTTTCTTTCTACTGCTGTTCTTAATGTGTATATCTGGTCTAGAGTGCGTCTGTTTTCTCTATATGTTGCCTGTTCTTCTTGAAGTTTGTCTTTTATATGGTGTCTGATTATGCATTATGCCCGGTAATTCTCGCATTCATCCGTTTTTCCTTTTTTTGTGGAGAGGTATTATGATATTTTCTTCCCAGTCCTTTGGTATGTCCTTGCCTTCCCAAGCTAATTGGCATATTTTCGAGATCCAATGTACTACAATGTACTAGTTTTCCTCCTCCATATTTTATCATCTCGAGACTTATTTCGTCTTTGCCCGCGGCTTTCCCTAGTTTTTTTTACGGCTTCGGTCAGTTCTATTCCGCTTATTTACTCTATTTCTGTTATTTCTATTTCTTCTTCCCTTCTTTCCTATTCCTCTTCATTATTTGTGTTTCTTCTTTCTCTTTCCTGTTCTGTTTCAGTCTTTTTGAACGTTTTACTATAATGGGGTTCTCCATGTTTGCAGTGTTTTGTCCTGCTCTGTGACTATTTCCCCTTTTTTATTTTTAATACACCAGGTTTGTAGGCTTTTGATTGTTGTCCAGAATGCATTCTTATTTACTCGTTTTTTTCTGAAACTTTCTTCTATTTCCTTACCAAATTCTTCTCAGAATTCTGTTTTCTCCCACTTAACTTCTTCTTTTGCTTCGTTTCTTTTATGTATGTAGTTTCTTTTGTCTTCTTCTTCTCCTGTTTCTAGATTGTCTTTTCCACGCTACTTTATTTTCTTCTATTTTCTCCTTTACTTTATCATTCCACCATTTTATTCGTTTTTGTTTGGGCCCTATTTACCTTTTGTTGTTTCTGTAATTACTGTTTTTAGGAAATGCCATCTTTCTTTTAAGTTCCATACGCGACCTTGTTGTTGTTCTCTCCTATCCAAGTTTTCTAATTTTTGTTGTAATTTGTTTTGATACTTGTCCCTATTTTGAGATTTGCTTAGTTCCTTAACCTCTATTTTTGTGTATTTCTTTGGTGGTGATGATGGTTTTCTTGCATAAAATCTTGTGTCTGCCGCTATTAATTTGTGGCCAGGGTTTATTTCTGCGCCTCTTATTACTTTTACGTCTAGAAAGGCATATTTGGCTCTTCTCGTATACGTAAAATGGTCTATTGCACTCTTTACATTCCTGTTATCAGCAGTGAACGTAATTTTATGTATTTCTTTGTGACTGGTTCGTTTTCTATGCATAAATCTATCATTGTGTTCCCATTTTCGTTGATAATTCTGTCGTCGCAGTACTTTCCCATAACTCCATGTCCTCTTTGTGGGTCTCTGCTTATTTTTGCATTCTAGTCCCCCATGACTATGACACGCTTACTTCTATCCCTTGCTTTATTTCTTGCTTCTTGTACACTTGTGTAAAACATGTCTTTTTCCTGTTTGTCTGTCTTCCGTTGGTGCATACATTTGTATGAAGGTGATCATTCATCATTATGTCGATTCTCATTATTCTAGAATTAATTCCTTCCCAGCTTATTATTTTGTTTGTTAGGTTTTGACTTATTATTACTCCTACTCCTTCTTTAGCTCTCGTTTCTAAACTAGTTTATATCTTTTTTCTAGTAGTACTCTCTTTGTTCCTTCCTTTTTGATTTCCGATATTCCCAATATTTCCACTTTATATCTTATCATTTCTTGTACCATCTCCACCTCCTTTTCATTTAACATTCTAATATTCCATATTCCTATTCTCGTCCTTTGTTCTCGCTTAGGTTGTCTTCAATTTTCCCTCCGTTTCGGAGGATTTCTAAAGTTCTCTGAATATAGATGCATTGCGCGGGTGATTAGCCCAACCGCAACGGCCCCGTTACCTCGGGACAACTGGTGTCAGGTTATAACCCCCCATCGCTGGGTCGCCAGAGCCCCGTTCGTTATCTAGCAGAGTGTACCGGGTAGTTAAAATCAAATACTGACGTTTTGTCTTCATTTGTCAAATATGAAAGTCAAGACTATATCAAAAGTAAATTTTTATTTATTTGCATGCTTACATAAGATATTTAAATTAAATTTTTTATATAGTATTTAGTTTTGTATTAAAAACTGTTATAAGAGAAACTAATCTAAAATTGAGTTACCGTTAAAAAAGGTTGTGTTTGTAACGACAATTTTACCAATATAGACAAAAGGAAGTGTTTATCCTATCAAAAACTTTCATCAAGAAAGCTTATCTAAATTTTAAATGTCGTTAATAACAGTCTATCGCTTATTTCAATATAGTTAGCAGTTTTCAAGATTTTACAAAATATAGTTTACTGCCTTCTATAATGTACGTTTAGTTCTAAATGGATTTTAACCAAAATTTATTAGGATTTCAAAAGTAACTTTAAATATAGAGTTTCATTAACATCAAGTTGAAACTCGTCTAGAGGATCTTCAAAATGTAGAAAACGTGTAAATCGTGGAAAAATTTAGATCGATATGATACTTTACTCATGGCGCTTGAGTAAAAGTAAAAAAGATTAGGGTAACATTAAAAGGCGTTAAAAACGAGCCAGTAAAATAGAACAGAACAGTGGTCAACTAAGAAAAAGAGACAATTCCGAATGTAAATTATGGTAATTTCCTTAGTTTCCAATAAATTAAGTTTTAGACTCTCATTGCATATATGAAAAATTTTGTAATTTAAATGATGATTGAACGAGTAACCCGATTTTAATTTGTTAACGAATGAAGATTTGTCGCTGGGGTTATTATGTTTGATACAGGGAAAATGTTTTGAAAATCTAGCTTGGAATTTTCTTTTTGTTTAGCCAATGTAAAAAGTATCACAGCTACCGTAGTGAAATTTGTATACACCTGATTTCTTAGAAGGTACATGTTGTCTTAGTCCTTAGTGTGAACTGAGACTTTTGGTTATCTTTGAGAGAAAAGGATATATTAATTTTGTGCATTTTAAACCAATTTTGAAAAATATATGAAGCTCGGCCTATATATAAAAGTGGAAAAAAGATATTTTTCTTAGGCATCCGACTCCAAGCACCGATGTGGTTCCTAAAAGTTTTATTGTGCAGCATTTTATTTTGAAGTTTTTAAGTTGGAAAGAGCAGCCGTTATTCTAATCTAAATTATATATCTGTCGCAGGCAAATAGTCATTTTAGGAAAATAGCTTTTGCCTAGGCAAATACCAACTGCCTGGGAAAATAGCTTTTTTTTATAATAAATCGCTAAATGACCGGGCAAATACTATTAGACTAGTCAAATAGTGTCTGCCTAAACGTTTTTTGGGCATATGGAAATAAATTATTTTTAGAAACATTTTTATTGAAACTTTTTAATATTAGTACTTATACGTACCTTTACTTCTTATGCGAAATACATGGCACTAAAAAATAACAGAGTAATAAAATGAAATGGTAATTATAGTAATGGCAACACAGTAAGCGTTCCATTTAAGACCAGAATCACTGACATAGAAATAAACTAATACTCTAAAATAGAAACAGTACGAAAACTAAAACTGGTTATTGGAGTAAGTAACATAAAGCTACTTATTCTGACAAGGATTGCTGGAATGGCGCCTGGTGTTGCACAAATGTTTCGCTTTGAAACAAGCACATCTTTTGGTTTTGCATTGACTTTTTGAAGGATCGCATTGGCATTTTGAAAACCCCTGACCTGAAAATATTGACTGCGAGGCGCAGGCTTCCCTTAAAGAAACAGAATTTTCTTGAGGAATATCAATAAAGTTAAATCTTATAGATGATACGGAGGTCAAATCACTTCTGGCAAACCAGTTTTTCAAAATATCGAATTTGTGCCAATTTGGTACACATTGTTTTTTTAATCAATGATTATACCTTCTACATTATTTTTGTCCAATGGTCCCCTATCGAATTTGGGTACAGAAACAGTCACAAATTTTCCAACTTCTAAATCGTTAAAAATGGTTCTGCATCTTTTCGTCATTACTTCTGCGGCTCTGACCTGTCCCTCTAAAGACTTTTTCCTGTTAGTTCTTATATTTTCCTCATTCATGCAAAGTTTGCACGTAGTCAAGCCGCCGAAGCTCTCGTCAGCTTCTTTAGTAACACCACAAATACCATGCGCTATTTCGTTGCACTTCAGACAAGAATGTGCACCAGTGCTTTCGTTGCCGCAAACACAGCAGTATAGGACAATGTGGTCAATAGTATTACAAGTTTGCTCTAACACTATAGGTATTTCATTTACTGTTCCTTCAATATTTGTTTCAATTTGAGAATTAACAATCTGTAGTGGTTCATCGCAACTTACACTCTTATTGAGTCATCTGTAGTTCTTACTACTGCTGTAGTATTAAGACTTTCTTCTACAACCGTGTTGTCATTATCCGATCAACGATCAATGTTATTATCACTCACGTTGTTGGTCAGGTGTCTTCTTCAGTTAGTATTTTATCAATAAGGTCGGACGGTATATTTGTAGATCGTAAACCTATTTTTTGATCAGCTCCATAAAGACTCTTGTGCGGTGTTCTTCCGATGATAGGATGGAATGAATGTATTCTTCTGCCACTGCACAAAGTAGCACCCGGTCGACCAACGAGAGCTTTGATTTTCCTCATCCAAATTCTCGACATTTGCTTAATATCTTGGTTATACCTTTCCAATGAACCCTGGCTTTGGGGGTGTCTGGGTTGTCTATGCCTGATTTTGCATTCGGGCCATAACAAAACTAATTCTTTAATCACCGCGGCAGTGAATTCCCGTCCATTATCACTTTGCGAGATGATTGGAGCGCCTTGTTCTAGGAAAATCTTAAGCAATTCAATGGCCACTTCTGCGGCTCTTTTGGTTGTTAAAGGTCTCAAATATAAAAATTTGGTGGAATGGTCTTGGTAATTTAGGAGCTATTTGTATTTCCCATCAGCGCAAGATTGAAAATCTATCAGATCAACTTGTCCCCTGACATTGAAATCTTTTGATATAATTGGCTTCACCACTAAACCAGCATGTTTTTGAGTTTTTTTCAAATTGCAAGTTTTATACAACTGTGCGTATATTTCCATCGCTAATCTTGGAATGTTACATTTTTTCTTTAAATTATGAAGCATTTTATCTCGTCCTCCATGCCCAGTAGCTTTGTGTTGCTCATGAATTTTATCGAAAAATTCTTCAATCGGTGTAACATAAATAAGATTATCGTCCTCATAAGATTTTGGTTTTAAAATAACTTTTGTAATGCCTGACATTTCTAGTAGATCATATTTTCCACCATAATATTTTTCTGTGGACGACAGAGTTTGATTATTGTTCTGAGTCTTTTTCGCTTGAAAACTTTTTAAAATATCAGTGATTTCATCAGTTATTTGCAAATTCCATGGTTTCTTGATTGTATGTTGGTCATACTTTGCATTTAACCTCAAATAGTATTATGCTTTATCTACCATGTCGATGGGGGATCAACCTATTCCAAATAAGAGAAAAGTTTGATTAGATATTTAGTACTGGATAACATGAACAAACAGTCATTCACAATGATCACAAAAAAACTTAACCTCAAAATGACAATGTTTTCTTACAATCTATTCTCTATTATTTCTTTCATGTAAACTTTATATAGGGGAGCTAGCCAATAACAACCTAAAACAATATGACAGCTACATAATTATATTTACGTGACTGTAGAACTCTTAAATCTGAAATTTATCTGAAGCGCACCTTACAATACCTACATAACCACACATTTATTGAACTGAAATAGACTGAATATTATTTTTCCAACAACGGTTCCGGCATATACTATTAGTCTAGGAAAATGGTGTCCAACCAGAAATATGCGTCATAAAGCTATTTGCCCAGGCAGTTGGTATTTGCCTAGGCAAAAGCTATTTTCCTAAAATGACTATTTGCCTGCGACATATCTAAATGATATGAAGTTCGGTGTTTAAAATTGTGTACATTAAGGGAAAACTGCATAAACGATTAAAAAAGAAAATCAAGCTTATGAAGATCGAAAGAATAGCAAGGAGTGATGTGATCAGTGGTAGTAGATTTTCTGTAAATACCTATTTCAAGCTTTGTATGAAGGCAGGTAAATCCAGAAACCTTAATAGTGATGAAGTTTGTGTCACTAAAGAAGTCAAAATTTAAAAACAGTAAGATCCTCTGTGTTACCTCTAAAGTCAACCAGATTGTGATCAATATACCTACTATAAAAAATAATTAATTATAGAGGTAATCGTTAATGGCTTTCAGTCTGCGAAAGGAACTCTCGGAAACAGGTTTGAGATATCAAAAGAAACTAGCTTTCAAGATGAAAATCTTGAAACATGGGTATTAGTAAAGAATACGATGGGACTAATGGGACAACCTTCTTTGTCTATTTTAGGTGATCATAGATTCGGAGGCTGGTGTGATTCATACCCAAGGATAAAATTATTGTGTTAATTAAGGTATGGTCTGGAATCTCTTAAAAAAAGCCTAAGTTGATAATGGAATTTTTTGTATGTTAATTTTAGTGCATTCGAAATTATTACTAGAAAATAGAAAATAGCGAAATAGAAAGGAACGTTTTTTTAAGTTTAAATTGGACTAGCTTAGTTTCGCATTACCGTTATTAGCTAACGGTCACACCGGCGTGAAGTTAGCCCCCCAACTTTGGAAACTATCCCTCTTTCAATTGCAATCGTTTGTTGGTCATTTGTCGGTGTTTATTGGCTATTTTTGAACGTTTGTCGGTTTTTCATATTTATAATATTCACTATTATGACTTAGGCGTGAAGTTAGCCCCCCTAATTTTGTAATTTGACGTATTTCTCAATTGTAATCGTTTGTTGGTCGTTTGTCGGTGCTTGTTGGCTATTTTTTAACGTTTGTCAGTTTTTTATATTTATAATAATCGCGTTCATAATTTAGGCGTGAAGTTATCCCCCCAACGTTTGAAATTTTCCCTTTAATCAATTGCAATTCTTTGTTGGTCGTTTGTCGGTGTTTGTTGGCTATTTTTTAACGTTTGTTGGTTTTTCATATTTATAATAATCACGATTATAATTTAGGCGTGTAGTTAGCCCCCCAACTTTTTAACTCTGCCCTTTTTTCAATTGCAATTGTTTGTTGGTCGTTTCTCGGTGTTCGTTGGCTATTTTGTAACGTTTGTCGGTTTTTAATATTTACGATAATTAACGATAATATTCAAGGATGAAGTGAACACCCATCTTTCAAAATGTTTAGTTTTTTTAATGCAATAGTTTGCTGGGTTTTACCTATCACACCTTACACATTGATCAATTATGCAATCGATACATTACTTTGAGGTCTGTACAGAATTAATAGAAACTGAAATTACGTGAATTGATACAATATTGAATGGTATATTTTGCATTCATGTGGGTAACGACATCTACAAACACTTTTCAATAGCAACACATAAATGTGTTAGTGAATAAAATTACACGTTATTTCTAAACAGATACCTTATTCATTTTAGGTACCACCTAAGAAGAACACGAGTAAATATTTTCAATCGTTCTCTGAAATATGTTTTCGAAATGCGAATATTGGTGTAACATATAAAAGATGAAACACATTTGTTAACAAATGGAAATATTTCCGGTGTGCTTAGATCTGAAAGCATGGATTTTTTGTATCAAATACAACGTGATCCAAATCAAGTGTACTGTAGTGGTATGACAAAAATCCCTAGTTGTTAATATTGTTGTGTTTTGCAGTTGGCTGCTTTGGATTTTTAGTGTGGTTTTAGTCGTTTTAGTTTATGTCAGTTTATGTCATATTATACCTTCGTTTTTCACTTTTGTATTTTCTTGAGTTATTTACAAACTGTCTATATCAAGATAAATTATATATTTTGAATTTCAAATTGTGATATCGAATTTAATCGTCATGCCGTTTTCAATCGAACACGACACATTCATTGTTGTGGCTCATTTTCGTAGCGGCTTCCAAGATGGTAATGGCCAATGGCATTATTCATTGCAATCATGCATCTGTTGAGTACCCAAATGAAAATATTAGTTACGAAACATTTAGTCAACATCGTAATCGATTGATAGCTTGATTCATGGAAACTGGTAGTGTTTTAAAACGCAAACGTGAAGCTTCGGCTACTGTCTTAACAGAGGACACCTTAGCATATATCCAAGCAAGTATGAATGCAAGCCCCAATAAATCTTTGCGAAAACTATCTGCACAAACACGTATGAAAAATTTTACCATACAAACATAATTTTACATAAATAATTTTTAGATGTATCCTATGGAAGTGTCCACACTGCAGTAAAGAAGAATTTACATTTGTACCCGTACAAGGTGTCGGTATTACAACAGTTGAGAGATAGAGATTTTCAGCTTAGAGTAAACTACTGTCAATGGTTCAACAATACGATGAACAATGATTTACTGGATGTATCTTTTTTTTCTGATGAAGCTTGGTTTCATCTGTCCGGTTACATAAATAACCAAAATTATCGTACGTGGTCTGCAGAAAATCCACATGTATTTCGAGAAACTACCTTACACCCTATCAAGGTCGGTGTCTGGATAGCAATGTCGCGACAACGAATATTTGGACCAGTATTTTTCGATGGCACAATTACTGCGGCAAGATACAGGGAAATACTTTTAGAACCATTTATTAACAATTTGGATGATCGTGAATTACGAAACGGGTATTTCCAGCATGACTCCGCAACCCCACATACTGCACAGGCTACAATTACTTATTTACGAGACTTCTTTGAAGATAGAATCATTAGTGTAAATCGTTGGCCACTGAATTTGCCAGACTTGACACCGTTAGATTTTTCTTTTTGGGTGAACTTATGTTTACAATTTAATCGCGGTCATTTTGAACATATGCTGTAAAGCAAAGTGTGATAAATAATGTGTACCTAAGGAGTTAAAAAAAAATTTGTAAAAGACATTGTCATTCCATAAACATGTACTGTAAATTTTATTTAATTATAATGAAATTATAACTTTTAAATACTTAGGCTTCATTATTTTGTAATGATTTAATCCAATCATTAAATAATATTTTATTTATTTTGTTGTATTTTATAGGGATGCAGTCTAATCAAATACAAAATAGTCATTATTTAAATTAAGATAATATTTTATAATATGTATAAGTTAATGACCTTCATACAGATTTGAAACTGATCGTAGTTTTTACTCGAACCATGCTCTAGAGTAGCTAGAGCAATACAGCTTCTTGTCAACCTACAGGGGTACCAACTTAAATATTTTGATCACGTGGTATACACTTGAGATTGATCACTCTGTACATGACCTTTTGACTCAATTATGTAAATTATGTTGTGCGCTGCATTAGACAATACTTATTTTAGAAATTTCATTAACCAACAAAATTGTGAAATTTACCATTTTTAAAATCTTTTATGAATCTTGGTCCAAATAAATTGGTCCTACAAAAGTGAGCTGCCCTATTAAGAAAAATATATCCTGAAATTGTAGCGATGCAAGTTGATGACAAAATTACGGCTACAAGAATTGACGCTTTTGATAGTGCTGGCAACTTTTGGAAAAAAATTATGCACAATTTTCCTAGTGCTGTTGAAATTCGCGAATGTTCAAATAATTTAGGCTGTGACTATCCGCACGCAAAATTAACCTAAATCTGTTTAAAAAAAATGGAAATAAAAAGGGAATCTAAAATCAACAGTAACCTAGGATCCAAGCTACGTTACGCTACAGTCCATTGAGAGAATCCCAGGTTACCGTAGATTTTTTTTTCCTTTTTATTTCCATCTTTAGACAGTTTAAGGTTATAATTTTTGCGTGTGGATAGTCACGGCGAATAATTTATGTCGAATGGAAACATTCATTGTACACAGTCTATGTGTAAATCACACAACTATAGTTGAACGCGGTTTTGGGAATTTATAAGACTCGTATCATGACACCTATTAAGAATACAAAATCTTTGAAAAGGTCTTGTGGTAGAAATACTTGTTATGTAACCTACAATCAACATATATGTGTTAAATTGGATATACGTAAAAGTGTTGATGCAGAAGAGGGTTTGTCTTGTACGTTAGAAGATTTTACACACTCTATTGAATTCTTAAATGAATCATTTCGATAGGTCAGCACTAAATATCAGCATGTAATTAAATCGATACATTTTTAGGTTATTCTATGCTCCATAAGAATATGCACATCACCCATACATACTATACCGAATTGTTATTCTTGTTTCGAATAAATTCACTTAAATATACATTAAACTTAATCTTGTTTGCAATGCAGTGAATGTAAACATTAGTCTTGCTCGCTTCTACCTGCGCGCTAGATAAGAGCGTATATTGACCGGTAAATGTGCACATTTGCCCCATATCCTTTTTTACTATAACATATGTATAACTATGTATATAGTTGTATTAATTTCAATATGATTAACATCACTAACCAAATTATGCTTTCAAATCATTCATTTCGCCTTTAGCACCTACCACTTCACGTTTAAATTATAATCGTGATTATTATAAATATAAAAGACCGATAAACGTTCAAAAATAGCCAACGAACACCGACAAACGACCAACAAACCATTGCAATCGGAAAAATGTAACATTTTGAAATTTAGGGGGCTAACTTCACGCCTAAATTATAATCGTGATTATTATAAGTATGTAAAACCAACAAAAGTTCAAAAATAGCCAACAAATACCGACAAACGGCCAACAAACGATTACAATTGAAATTTTTGAAAGTTGGGGGGCTAACTTCACACCGGGAACGGTCACGTATATTGTCCCTTAATTCTTTTTAATGCCTTAGTTTTAATCATTTAGTACAAGTTATTTCACTATATATATAAGTATTTTAAATTTGAATTTTTATGTCTTACTTGAAATTATTTTATGTATCACTTAAAGTCTAATCTCTGTTTTAAATATATTTTCTGCATGATGATCACATTACGTTGAAACATGCAGCATCTATAATTCAATATAATAGTTTATTGGAAAGGTTTTGTGTTTTACTATTCCTTATTTACTCATTCCATTTCTAGTAAGATATGAATAGCCCTTCCTTTTTTGCTGCATTTCCTAGACTACAGCTAGCATCGTTTAAATTCGAGCACTAAAAATATAGTCGGAAAGTTGCACAGCAGACACACTATAGTACCTTCTTTTTGGTAGACTCGTTAAAATTAACTGTCATCTAGTGACAGCATCTCAAAATGATTAAATTTAATAGGTTAATGTAAATCAAGGGCGATTTTCATTATTTTACTCTTCTCAGTTTTCCAAAATTTCATTATTTTCACTTACTATAGGATGTTTTAGCTTTATAGTGACTGTTGATTTCAATAACGTAACAAAACGTAACAACAGACCCATAGTTCGATGCACCTCGCTCCACGAGGGAAGATTATTTCTTGCGTGACCATAATATAAAGTTCTAATACATCTAAAACGTTGAAACAGCTGTAGTGTAAAAAAGTTACTAGTTATATTTTTTAGTAAACAAGTTTAATCTGTTTCTGGAAACATTGATTGAAGCTGACAAATTTAAGCCGACGTGTACACACAAATACGTGTAGTAAGACTATCTGACCATGGAAGAAAAAAAAAGGAAAAGGTCACGTATTGCATTCATTTCCCTTAAGAAGGGGGGAGGCCGCTTGAGCTTTACAAGCTCCTTCAGCCGCAATCGTGGATTTCCAGGCGCGCGCGCGCGTCACAAACACACACACACACACACACACACACACCCACACCCACATCCACACACACACCTACACCCACAACCACACACACACCTACACCCACACCCACACCCACTCCCACACCTACATCCACACACACACACACACACACACACACACACACACACACACACACCCACACCCACACACACACCTACACCCACAACCACACACACACCTACACCCACACCCACACCCACTCCCACACCTACATCCACACACACACACGCACGCACACACACACACACACACGCACACACACGCACACACGCACACACACACAAACACACACACATACACGGAGTTAGGGTTCTGAGAGGGAAAACACCACCCCAGCATTCGTCTAAATAGCCGCACATGTCGCTAAATGTGTATGAGCGAAACGCCCTGAAAAAAACCTCATACAGGGATTCGAAACCATCCCGAATGCTAAACAGGTCGTGTTACCACAACTAGCTGGGCCCGACCGCGGATCTATGTGGAACCTTTTATCCTCTTCCCTGTGCAATCCGCCTTAATAAAACAGGAGCTGATTTTGTGTTTATATTTCATGCAATGGGAAAATTTTCTATATATGTGCATCAAATTATTTGGAAATCAGATCTGTAGAAAATCACAAATGGTTTCGGTCTTTAGAGCTATAGGTCGGGGATTTTGTTTTTTTATAAATAGCCTACATTTAGTCATGCTCTGCAGTTCTACATAGATGAAGACCTGTTCACGGCCACAGAAAATGTATTGTTGAAGAGAAGAGAAACGGAGTGACAAATCATTAGATTTATCATTATTAAAATTATCTTTTAAACAATTTTCAAATAACTTATCTTTCTGTATGATTCGAATAATTTTTGGCACGGCGTACTCTATATCAGGCGGGAATATAGGAGTGGGAGACGTGACGTCAGTAGGTCTAGAAATTTAATGAAATGCATGTAGTAGCATTTAGAAATAGTGGAGTTTTAGGCTTGACTAACAAATTCTAATAATATCCGTCGGAATATGTAGCGGATTCTCGAAACAACAGTCATAGTACTACTTCATTTAATGTTACAAAATAGTGCATTGCATAATTATAAAATACAACAACCCTATAAATTAATTGTGAGTGTCAAAAAAGTTTAATATCATACCGATAATTTAAAGCAGTGCAGTAAAAGTCTAATTAATGGTTGTATCTACTGAAATTGCAGTTACATATGTTTATTAAAATAAATACATGTTTTACGAATTTTAAGAAATCTGGTTGATTAATAATAGCCTTGTGTATATACATTCATATAAACAAGGATAATATGAATAGGATTACCAGCTATTTATCACAGTCTCTATCAGTTAACGAATCGATTCAATATCCATCAAACATGCTGATGCAACTTGTTTCCAATGGACATGCAGACAGATACACAGACACACAGACACACAGACACACCCACACCCACACACACACGCACGCACGCACGCACGCACGCTCGCACGCACCCACGCACTCACGCACGTACGCACACACACACACGCACGCACGCACGCACGCACGCACGCACGCACGCACGCACGCACGCACGCACACACACACACACACACACACACACACACACACATTCCGTCGGAAAATAGGAGAGGGTTAAGCATTTATTATATATATATATATATATATATATATATATATTCGGATAATAGACGGAGGGCTGGGTCGAGTAGGTGCCGGAGGATCTTCCTATTTAGGCCGTCATGACCTTTTTTAAAATACGTGTGGACCTGGTTGGACGTGATGGGGGTATAAAAGGGACTCTCGTTATCGAGTTGGGGTTCAGGAATGTTAAGGTTGCGGAACTCTGCAAGGCGACCCTCGAGGAGTGCCTTGACCTGGTTGTCGAACTGTGGATCATCTGGGGAAAATGGTTTGAAGATGGTGACCAAAGAAATCGGCCTTTCCTTGGTCTGAGGAGATTAGGTTGCCCTGAAGGTCGGTAAGGTGCGATTTAGGGTTTACTTTTCTTCTGGTCAGTCTATCGAACTGTTGCCAGAAGAGTTTGCCATTTCTATAATCTAGTTGGGAGGTGGCTTTGGACCAGGAGTCTTCGGCGTGTTTGTTGGCTTCTCGCCTGATTAAGGCGTTGAGGCGATTGTATTCGGTCTTGAGAGCCGGATCCCTGGATCGCAAGAATTGACGGTAAATTCGTGTTTTCTCTTTGATCTAGTTCACAATGTGTTGTGGGAGCGGTTTGCGGGAAATGTCAATGTTTTTTAATGGTATAGAGGTATCGACCGCTTCCGCAATTACTGAAATTAGGTCTCTAATGGCTCTCTCGAGATCTTGGGTCGTTTGAAGATTGGGTGTGGGAAGGTTATTGGAGATGTGATCAGAGAGCACATTCCAGCCGGCTTTCGAAAAATCTTTAATGACTGTGTATTGAGGTGTGGGAGGAGCCGGACAAAATGAAGTTTTGATCAATAGGGGTATGTGATCAGATGTGATCGTGGTGCCTAGAAAGCACTCACGATCGAAATAGTGAGCTATCGGTTCGGAAACTATGATGTGGTCTACTATTGAGGCACCAAAATGATCAAAGTATGTGGGCTGTTTGTTGACGATTCGCAAGAGCGGCAACTGCAACAGGGCGGAAGTTAGCCTGTTACCGTTGCCGTTAGTTTCGGTGTCACCAAATTGGACAGGATAGGGTCGAGGGTCGCCATCTTCGACGGGGAACTGGGAGGTTCCAGCCGTTTCCGGCACTAGAAGGAGTAGGTGGGATGGGCTCCCCCGCAGTTGTTACACTTCGGGTTTGCCGAGGATTTACACGCGGTGGATCTGTGACTTTCGCCACAGTTAGGACAGCGGATGGACCGGGTGGGACACTCCTCAGCGGTATGTTCCACCTGCGTGCAGGTGGAGCAATAATTGGGGAGCGGTTGCGGGATTAAGGAGGGTTCACACCGGTAGTGTTTCCCGAACATGACGACACCCTGTGCGAGGAGGAACTCAAGGGTGGTATGGTAAGGGGTTATGATACGGACTAGGGAGGTTAGAGTGTTTGTGGCCTTTGAGGTGATGCGAACGGCCTTCTTCACTTGCGGAAGATCGATCGCATCGAGGATCTCTTGGGATAGGATGTCCTTATCTACGTGACGAATCACGCAGGAGAAGGAGGGAGCTCTAGGAGTGGTGTTAGGTACGCGGGGACCGGAGAGTTGGGTGAGGGTGACGGTCGGGTCGCCGAAGTGGTGTCGCAGCCTAAGCTGCGTACCATCCGGAAAGGGAGAGGAGGTCTCTAAGAGACAGGTTTGGTTGTGGTTGAACGTTAAGTTCAACCAGGGAAGGTTGAGAGATTTCAAGGAATTAAAAAGGGATTTTTGGGTTTTAATGGATTTGGGGATATTGCGGATGCAATTTCTCGAGGATTGGGAGCGTGCGGGTATAGGATTGGTGGAAGCGGATATAGCAATTAATGCAGGAGAAGGTGTAGGTAAGAGCTGTGTCGGTAAGAGAGCGGGTATGTGTGTGTGAACAGGTGTAGGTAAGAGAGCGGGTATGTGTGTGTGAGCGGGTTTGGGTGGTTTCGTGGAAGAGGTAGAACGTGTGGAAATGGAGGAATGTGTGGATGTGGTGGATATGGAAGAGGCGTTTGAATGGGAACGTGTGAGTGAGGATGGTGGTGGTGAGGCGAGTGTGTGTGCATAGATGTACGGAGTTTGGGATGTGGTTGTTGGTGTGGGTAGACGGGCGGCGTCGGGGGTTGGGATACAACTTTCAGGGTAGCTCGGTGGCGACCTTGCTTAACCATCACGGTTGTTGTTAGTTTGGGTAGTAGAAGAAATAAAAAGAAGTAAAGGTGTTTAAGAGAAGGCCGGGTCTCCGCCGAGGTGCAGTTTCACACCCCGAGGAATAAACACTTGGAAATCAGAGACCCAAATACAAGGGGAGGAAAGCAATTGTTAAATTAAAACAAAATAAAATTAATTAAAAAATATTTCTTTATTAAAAATACCTATAGGTTATTACCCGACGTCGATCCTGTCCTGTTGTTGGCGGTGTCCTGGATTAGATATTCGCTTTCGGTGTCCTGGGTGCTTCTTTGCGTTATTCCCGATAGATCCGGCGGCTCCTGTTTGCTGCTAGGATGTAGATCCTCTTCTGATGACCGCTTCTTTGTATTATCTGTATGCAAGCAGTGACAGATCTAACTCCGAAGCGACGAAGATCACGATGCCGGAAACGATGAGCTAAAACGCTAAGTTCTTTTTTTGAAATTAAGCGATTGTAATAAAAATCACAAAACGCTTACGCTGGATAGGGGCTTACGTTCGTAACTGAGGTTCGGACTGCCCTGTAAAATACATTCAAACGCAGCTTGTGGAGTATAATTTGGCTCATAACTGAAATATTTGGTATCAGAACTGTAAAATATTCCTTCGTCCTAGTGGCCTTAAAGATGAAAATGGAACTAGGATTGCTAAGGGCGCATGGTCTATTTTTATTTCATTAAATACGGATATGGATACTTGCAATTATAAGGGTCTGGTGTCAAGATTTGAATCTCATTTGAGGAATATCCAAGAGTTAAAACAACTTAGACTGTCTTATGAATACTGTGTAAATCTGTGGTGATGTTATTACTGCAACAAATGAATCGTGTAAGTGTACTATATGAATAGTCCTGGATATCAATCGTCCTGGATATGAGGGGTGCTGGGTATAAATCATCCTGGGTATGAATTGTCCCCACCCCATGTTTTATCCTAAAAATAGAAATAACTTTGTTCTATCGTTGTTCGTAAGTAAATACAAAGTTATTATTGTGCACCTGCACATGGCGCTCTTACATATCCGTATCGGGTGACGTTTTCGAATGCACATCTGTAACAACCCTGATATAAGGAGTAATAAAAAATACAACTAAGTGAAAAAATAAAATAACGTAAAAATAGATAAAGAAATTTTAAAATTAAAATGTGTTTAATGTTCCGGTAATTGAGCAAGTTCATGTGGTCACAAAGAAATTGGTTAATAAAAGTAAAGTATACCAATTAATTAAAGATTTCCTTGCAATTTTATAACTACAAATAATAAAAACATGACTGATGACATTACGGATGGATTAGAGTGGGGTAGCTAACATTGCAGTGCAATTTAAAGAATCACCTGAAGAAGAAAAGATTCCGCGGTACACCTCATTCAGTAACACATCGTTGTTACGTAGTATTTATTCTTTTCAATAGTTACAGTCTAACATAAATTTTCGTATTATTCAAAAACTATAATTAATTTTTTTTTTAAATTGGTACGGACGTTTTTAAAATATTTTTATTAAAATTGTGACAGAAAAATGCGATAAACCATCTTAACGAAATAAATAATTGTGCAGTGCGCGCGTTGTGTTCGTTTCGAAATATAGGATATTTGTTAAAAAAGAACCTTGTTAAAAGCAGAGGAACTTGTTTTGAAATTTGCCAATGATTTTATGTTAAAAGATAGTGTGTGGAATTAATTTGTAACGATGGATGCTTCCATACTGAGGTACTATTTCACTTTTACTGAATTAATTTTATTTAATTATTCTAATTTCTATGAGAAAGTAAAATTTTTGATGTTGTAATTATTAAGATCTATACCGTACATACGATTGTTTCAAACGATCTAATAATTGATAATACGCTATATCATTAAGTAATTAATTAATCAATTAATCTTACTAATTGAGAATTATTAAAACTAATACATTGTAGCATAACGTATTTGATTTACACCAAAAAAATGGCAATTGTGCGACGCTTTCATTAAAACTATTTCTAAAATGAAGAGTTTTTCAAAATTTGTAGAAACCTCAAAAATTAATGTTCAGATATTCATCGAGATTCTTTACAAGAGGATTAAGATTAGATAGCGTACTGCAACAACTTTTGATAAAGTATTATAGTATATTAAAAGCAGATAATCCTACTTGCGGTTTAATAAATGACTATGTGCCGCTCTTACAAAGATCAATTTTAAACATAACCTATACTATACTCTTAACAATTTTCACTTCTAATATCCCTCTATGAAAATTATCAGGGTTTTCTATTAAAATCTATACTAAGGTGGGTAGCATAACAAAATCTAAATATTAATATTCTGATAGTACTTTGTTATGTTTAATCCTTAAAGCTTTTTTCAGAAAATAATTTGGAGTTTACAAATTGCAGAATAATGTTAGGTAGTGCGTGTTTTATTTATATATAATTAGTTTATAAAATACGCAATATTACAATATTCCCGTTTATAAAGTTTTTTAATTACTTTTGTTTAATTATTAAAAATTGCATATTACTAGTGGACAAAGGGATAATATTTTCATCCTCGGTTAGTGCAAGTTAAGGCTAACTTGTAATTAACCACATGCACAATTACAACTGTGCCAACAGTTGGCCAGGAAATTATTTAAATACGCACAGTGGCTAACTCTTCGCTAAAGGCTAAGATGTTAAACCCAAGAAAGCCCAGTTGTTAAACGCCTGCAACCCCAATGGCACGTAACACAAAGGTAGAAAATTGTAGAAATAATGATTGCTAGTTGGCAACCGTAAATTTAGAAAATTTAGATTGGTAAATATATAATTATTATTATAATTACAAAAAGGAAAATTGATACATGCTTAACTAAACAAGAAAACATTTCTTCTTTCTTAATTTTAGCTCATTTATTTTCAAAACTTGGTTATCCCAAAAGGTAACATTATTTTAAATTCTTTCAAAAGTAGATGTTACGTTATTTTTAATTACATGTGGACCACTTAGTTCGAATTAAAAAACTGTTCTTTCATACTGTCTGAAGATAAAAAGAAGGCCGTGTTTTCTACCACGCGAAATTTGGCTAATTATAACCTCAATCTGTAAAAAAAAATGGAAATAAAAAGGAAAATTAAAATCTACAGTAAACTAGGGTCCAATCCACGGTATTCTACGATTCATTGAGAGGATCCTCGATTACTGTAGATTCTAGTTTTCCTTTTTATTTCCATCTTTATACAGATCGAGGTTATAATTTTCGCGTGGTAGAAGAGACGGCGTAAAAAGAAAGAGAACCTTTATGAGTAAACTTACGCAACATTATTAATTTAAAAAATTGCTTAAATAACCTAGGTAAGTTCTTTTTTTCCTTAATACAAATACAGGGTCCGCCTTTGGGAGCTGATCCTATGAGTATCTGCTAAACCAAACTTACTATAATTTTAAAAATTTGATGACAGGGATAACTCATCTAAAATATTTTCACGTTCGTACCACTTCCGGTTATACCGGAAGTCGATACTTAGTCGCTTATTTTAAATGGAACACCCCGTATATTAATACATTTTTGGATTCTATGTCGAATTTTAAGGTAAGTTTGTTAAATAAACTAGATACGAAATTTCAGTCGTTTAAAAAAAACCATTTTTCTAAAAAAATTGACAGATGTGGTCTTAGTAATAACTCGTTAATTGTTCTGTTCCTATCAAACAGTTTGAATAAAACTTTGAGGTGTTGTAGGCAAAGGTTTATTGCAACAGTCTGCAAAAAATGACATTTGCATTTTTCATAAAAATAAAATTATGAATGTCTAAACTTGACTATCAAAAAATGCAAGTTACTCAAAAAAATCAAATGGAAACCCCTATTTTTTATTACTCAGATCGATTTAACGTCAAATATTAAGGCAAGTTTGTTTAAAACTTTATTTGCCTAAACGTAACAGTTTCATACTTATTATCAAAAAAGTCCCAATTTTAAAATTTGTGATAAAAATGAGCTACATACTTAAATCTAGTATTCCTTGTTCGTGGTCACCATGGAAACCAAATAATTGAGAATTGAAATAAAGAAAAATATTTGAATAAGTTACTGCAAAAATTATAAAAATTGATAATTTTGTGATTCAAAAGTCATTTTTGCCAAATCAAAATTCGATATACAACATAAGTAAAAAATTTAATACTTTATGAGTAAATCGAAAAAAACTACTTTTTACTGCGGAGGTAATACATACTTATCAGCGCATCATTACACGATAAAGATGCTTATTTATTTTGTTTTTCTTTTCTAGTCAATAATTTAATAAAATTGTTGACAGTTTGTGTTTTTCTTGATGAAATGGCTCGACTTGAATATTATAATACAGATTATTTGAATTTAATTTTAATTCACGGAGAATATCATAGCGTTGTAAAACGAACAGTAAGAACATTTATCGAACGCTATCCTGAGCGCCCCCGACCATCAGCAGATACAATAAGACGTGTGGTTCAAAATTTGGAACAGTTTGGCACATTTAAACACTCTGCGCCTCGAAAAAAACTGCTATAGATAACGAACAGAATGAAGTTATAACGCGAAAACAGATATTGGCTTAACACCAACAACTATCAGAAGAATTCTTAAGAAACATAAGTTTAGACCATACTGTTTATAATTAGTTCAACATTTGAAAGAAGCGGATTTCATGAAACGTATCGAATTTTGTGAAACAATTTTGCTCAAAATACAAGAAATTCCTAATTTTTTAACTAATATCATATGGACGGACGAATCTAAATTTACGAAAAATGGCATATTTAATCGCCGAAACTCGCATTACTGGGATAACGAAAATTGCAATCCAATTCGCGAATGCCATTTTCAGGAAATTTGGAATTTTAACGTATTTTGTGCTATTCGGAATAACGAAATCTTTGACGTGTATTTTTACAACGAAAATTTGAGAGGGTTGAAATAGTTGATTGTTGCGGTTTATGATCACAAATTTAATTTCTAGGAGAAAATTATCTTGAGATATTAAACACTCGAATTCAACCCCGATTAAATCTAGAAAGGGAAAATTTATGGTACCAACAAGACCACCTCACAACACCAACGCTGTTTTTATGAAACTTTTGTAGATCGTTGGTTTGCCAATAATGGTCCCTTTCCATGGCCACCTAGGTCACCTGATTTTACGCCAATTGATTTTTATCTTTGGGGTCGAATATTATTTATGCTACACCACTAACGACTAAAGAAGAACGCATTGCAAAATGCCTTCAAATCTCTTTCTCCACAAGAAATTCAAAGGGCTACAAATGAAGCCGTTATAAGACGGTTCAACAATGTCTTGCGTCTAACGGGCAACATCTTGAACATTTATTGTAAATTAATTTACATTTGATCACGCGCAAGAAATACTAAATAAGCGACTTTATCGTGTAAGAATGCACTGATAAGTATGTAGTTACTACCTCCGCAGTAAAAAGTGGTTTTTTTCGATTTACTCATAAAGTATTAAATTTTTACACTTATGTTGTATATCGAATTTGAAAAAAATGACTTAGAAAATTTCTATTTGGCAAAAATAACTTTTGAATCACAAAATTATCAATTTTTATAATTTTTTGCAGTAACTTTTTCAAATATTTTTCTTTATTTCAATTCTCAATTATTTGGTTTCCATGGTGACCACGAACAAGGAATACTAGATTTAAGTATGTAGCTCATTTATATCACAAATTTTAAAATTGGGACTTCTTTGATAATAAGTATGAAACTGTAACTTGCATTTTTTGATAGTCAAGTTTAGACATTCATAATTTTATTTTTATGAAAAATACAAATGTCATTTTTTGCAGACTGTTGCAATAAACCTTTGCCTACAACACCTCAAAATTTTATTCAAATTGTTTGACAGGAACAGAACAATTAACGAGTTATTACTAAGATCGCATCTGTCAATTTTTTTAGAAAAATGGTTTTTTTTTTAAACGACTGAAATTTCGTATCTAGTTTATTTAACAAACTTACCTTAAAATTCGACATAGAATCCAAAAATGTATTAATATACGGGATGTTCCACTTAAAATAAGCGACTAAGTACCGACTTCCGGTATAACCGGAAGTGGTACGAACGTGGAAATATTTTAGATGAGTTAGCCCTAACATCATTACCCTGTCATCAAATTTTTAAAATTATAGTAAGTTTGGTTTAGCAGATACTCATAGGATCAGCTCCCAAAGGCGGACCCGGTATAGTAAAAATAGCCTAGCAAAAGGATCCTTGTATTTCCTTAGAAATTAATAGCTACATTAAATAAATGCTTTTTGATTTATCTATTAAGTATTTTTCTAGTTATGCGGAATGTTTGACAATTACTGAACTAGCTGTATGTAGCCATGTTACCTATTAAAAACTTAAGACGATAAGTTCCATTTTAGAAAGCAACGAATTTTAAATATGGCAACTAGTGGCGTAGCATGGGGAGCGTCCCGGAGGTACCTTCAGGGGGGTGCAAAATTTCACTATAAAATAATAAATGTCCTGACGGAACCAGGGGCAGTGTTTCCAGATCTAGGTCTTTCCCAATGGTATTAAAAAAAATGATTTACGGCGGGATTTTAAAAAAACTTTACACTCTTAGAAAAAGTAGACGAATAAAGTTTTAGTTAAAAACAGTATTTTTTTAATTCTGTTGATTTTTCAGTAAAATGTGACTTCTTTATTTGTACCCTCAGCTACCCGGTACTAATAACACATGTATTCTTTAGAATTTCTGTAAATTTTGAATTTAAACACCTAAATAAGGGGGAGGCGAATTTCGCATCCACCCCGGGCGACAGAAACCCACGTTACGACACTGATGGAAAAATAAGACGAAAACAATAGTTATCAAGATTTAATAACATAAAAATCATCACTGTATTATTTACCTGAGATTCAAAAACAAAGTATTCAAATTTCGCGGCATTACCATTTCGTTTGCAAATCCCATAAACCCAGTACATATCGCCGTAATCGGTGAAGCTAGACTCCATTAATTACCAATTAGTGGTTCCGATGATAAACTAAAATTATGACAAAAGTGATTGAATATAATTTGTTGACGGTATGGGAAGTGGTGATTTTTTATCAGATAAATACATTTTTAGCACATAATATTTTTGTAATGCCAATTCAATCAAGAATCGAGGGAATGAAAGAATCGCGAGATTGCTAGAGCGATTTCTTCGATTTCCCTTGATTAAAAAATGTTGAGTGATATTAAAAATTCATTTATCCTAAATTAAAAAGTATGGTGTAGAACAACCTACAAAATGGAAAATAAAAGAAATGAATTGGGATAGATATAGAATAGCAGGTAATTACACCATTTTATAAAACATGAACATATTTCGGCCATTTGGACAGTAACATTCTGGGTGTCAAAAACGAAAAATAAGATTGGTGCAAAACGCTGAAATGCGCATCTGAAACTTTCAAAAAAACGAGATGTTTTTGACAAATTTTTCCCAAAAAGAATAACAATTGAAAAATTTCTGCAACTTGTATAGTTGCAATGTAGTACATTTTGAAAATAATTAAATAATTTTTCAAAACTTGCCGCGCATGCACAATTTATCTGACCAAACATCTCGTTTTTATTACGATTACACACGTGTACTTTAACACTGTGCACCAACTGGAACTTTCTATCATTTGACTTACGATGGATTCTATGCTTCAAACATCCTAAAAAATATGTGGCAGAAGCGTGTCAATAGTTTGCAATCTCGTAATGTATTAACTGCATTAATACGTCCGTCAAAATCTCGAGGTCTAATTTTTTCATGATCGCAATACCTTCCCTTTACTATACTTCGTATAGTATACGGGAATGTAAGTAATTTGTCGACAACTCCTCAAAAACAAAAAATTTAACAATCTGTTAAAGTTGCAAAAAATTTTAATCCGAGTTTTAACTTTTGCTTCAAGCCACAGTCCTCTTAATTTAAAATTTTATCAATTACTAATAAATAGGTCTTCAATAACACGATTATGTTGTACTCTAATGTAAATTGTTTCACTTTACCCTATTTATGATAGAAATGTCGAATACGATTTTTCGTCTAATAAATTACGAGAGGGGCTGTTTAAATTTCGGGATATGGCAACACTGGAGTTACCAAATATTAGACAAATAAACATTCGTAAACTTTAATATCGTGTCTGTCAAACAAAAGTGACAGAGTAAAAAAAATAGTTAATTTTAACATGTCAAACAGCGTATTGCCACGGTACCTACAGTTTTATTTCCTAATCGAGAAGAAGAAGTGCTGAGGTTTTTCTTCATTTTAGACAAGCGGCTACCTCGGCCAGGTTTAAACCCGCGCCACTCGGGTGTTAAAGCACTCTAACCATTCCACCACCGAGGCACTGTAATTTTTAAGTAAACGATAATTGATAAAATATGGATTTAAGTGGTGGAGATTTCTGACCAATGATTTTGTTTTATTTTCGATTGAAACAAAGTGAAAAGGAGTGAATCGATGATCTAAAAACTACCTTTGGTGATGAGGCACTATCAAGAACACGGTAGATCGTCATGTAAGCTGTAGTCAAATTCAGGCATATTTGGGCATCAACATGAAACGAATAAATCAAATTTTATGTAATGACTGGTATGTAAAAATATTATGTTTACGTTGGATTCCACCCAATTTAACTGACGGTCAAAAACGAGGTCGGGTCAAATGGTGTGAAGTAAAACTTCAACTTAAACGATTCAACTCAGGTACATCAAATTTGGTATACTATATCGTTAGTGCTGAGCAAAGCTAGATGTATGCATGTGGATCCGAAACAAAACAACAATCAACTGGTTGACTATTCCAAAATGGAGCAAAACGTAGTGTTTCGAAGAAATGACTAGTATATACTTAGAAGGTTATAGAACTATAAATGCTGCGTGGTACATAACTCTCTGTTTACTGAAGGTTTTCTCAGAATTGCGAAAGAGAAATAAAAGACATCGAACAATTCTTCATCACGATAATGTAAGCTCATATATACAACATAACTAACAAAGAATTATTCGACCACGTAATCCTTTAGCAGGCCAATTTTTTTTTTTATGAAAATATTTTGGTTAGCTAATTTTGGTGCATAGAATACAAATTTCAAATCAACAATGATGTAGGATTGATAGTTTACAGTTCAGGTGAGAAAAAAGGAAACCCGCCAAAAGGCGGGCTGGACTGACTAAGGAATGAAACTTAAAGGAGTTCAGATACATTTTGGTTTCTAGCATGTTTTAATAGAATACAAATACAAAGTAAATACAAGTAAAAAAAGTAAAAGTAAAGTAAACACAAGTATGATAAATAAAATAAGTAATATATTCTAAAATTAGAAAGAAATTATAAAAATAGTAAAAAAACAGTGTTATGGTTTGGTGTGGTAAATTTGGAAACATTTTTTTTTAGATGATAGGCACAAATTGACTTGACATTTTAGGCAGTACATTTGTGTTTCCGAGTTGCAACCAGGCAATTTACAGGTACGTTTGCCAATTTTACGGTCTAATTGATCAGGCATATGTCCTACATCATCGTAACGTGCATCTAAACCCAATCTGTATGGTTTTTTAACGCTTGATGGAACTGTTGTTGCCGGGCTTATAGCAGCGCTTGAAGGTCTACCAACTGGTCGTTTAGGTAATTTTTGTTGATAAAAACACAAACTATTTGCAACCTGATAACGGAATTTAGGTAGTTTTGGAGTCACTTGTTTGTCTCCTCGTCCTCCGTCTCCAGCATGGATACGTTTATGAAGAAGAAGCATTAACCATCGCCATATCAATGAAATGGTAGAACAACTTCAATGAAGCACTTTGCGTCTTGATACGGATATGATACTGTCCAATCAGACCATCCATGAGATCCACGCGTCCCATATGATGGTTATATTCCTTGATAATCCGTGGACAATCAACTTCTATAAATTTTTTATTTTTTCTATCGTACCTAGCAATTTTTTCAGGATGTTTTGGTGTTTGTGCTGCTATTAAATCTGGTTTAACACCAACATAAGTAGATGCCAGTCGAACATTTTTGGTGTCTTTCCATACAACTGTGGTAATATCTACACCAAGAACACTACCGACATACTCTTCCGAATAACCTCTTTTCATGGCCTTAATTTGGTCATCCCTTCGCAGTTTGCAGTTAGTAATACGATCTGCACGAATAGTACCTAACGCGTAAATACCTCTACTTCTTAGATACACCAAAAGAGATAATGATGTATAAAAATTGTCTGTATATATAACATGATTTTTAAAGTTTGGCACTGTTTGCGAAAGACGAACGACGACATTATCAGTTGCTCCCAAGTCTGGTGTACCCGGTAATACTACATTATCATTTTTGCCGCAGTATACTTCAAAGCGGTATGAAAAGCCGGTGGAATCACATAATACAAATAATTTCATTCCCCACTTGTGTGGTTTCTTTGGCATATATTGTCTGAACGAACATACCATCTTTGTGGAGCACATCTGTTCATCGACACATAACCGAGCTGATTTCGGTACGGAATCAAAACGTTCATTCAGATAATTAGATATTGGTCTGATTTTAAAAAGTGGATCGTTTTCAGGATGGGTACGATCTTTCATAAGAGAGAAATTGTTGAATCTAATATATTTTCAAATTTCGCTAAAACGTTTTGATGTGATTGTGGTTCGAATAGCTTCAAACGAATGTTCACCCCAGTATTCTTCTAAATTTGAATATCTATATACAGACATGTACATAAGTGCTCCTATGTATTGTCGGATATCTATACTGCTTACTTTGAACTTCGTATTTACGTCCAGTTGACGTGCACCCAGATTGGTAAAAACTGCTATTTTGGTCAATATCTCCTCAGTGAAAAAATACATGAAACATTCAAATGGTGTATGGAGCTCATTGAACTTTTCTGGTAATCTGTCATCGCCTCTAAATACCACTGCATTGCGATGAAGTTGTAAGTATTTTTTTCGCCAGACAACACTGTCAAATTCTTTTGATTTGGGAATTATTTCACCAGGGTTTCCAATAAATCCACCATCATTTGGTGGAATGTTTGGCCCACTTGCTTCTTCTGCTGGTAATGGCGAACGTGGTCGTTTGGCACGTCGACCTTTCAGACGTGGGTGGTCAGTAACTATTGCTTCAAGTGACGGTCCTGCTTGAGGTAATGACTCTGCTTTAGATGATTCGGCTGTTTCTGATGATGGCCATGCTTCAAGTAAACGTTCTTCAGTTGATTAAAATACTGATTTGACCTCTGTAAGCTCATGAGTAAGTGTAGAGCTAATATAATCAGCTGATATTGATCTTTCCATTTGTTCTGCGCACTCTTCGATTAGTTCCACATCTTCAAGTGATACTTCATAATCTGGGTCATTTACACTATCATCGTCATCGAAATCGCTGATATCATTTGCATCTGCTTCAGATTCAAGATCGCTACAAGATTCCATAATTTGCTGAATTTCCACGGTTTATTGTGAACATCATGATATCTAGGTAATTTTTTCTTGTCTTTCCCATTTGAAGACATATCTATAACAATAAAAGACAGATATCAATAATTTTTTTAATAAAGATAACTTTCATGCAAAAATATGCCAAAAAATGTTTACATATAAAAGATATTAAAAACTATGTGAACCCCAGCCAGCCCGCCATTTGGCGGGTTGCTTTTCAGGGCCACTGATAGCCACTAACTTTTAGAAAATCTACAATCCAATCTATTTTTAAGTAAATGTAAGTTATTTTATACTCACCAATAATTTTTATGTTTCGAGTTAACTTGATTTAGATGTTACCCGCCAAAAGGCGGTCTCGCCTGCTAGAGGGTTAAAACGTGGAATTAATATCACATCCTCCGTACAGTCTGGTTTTAAATCCTAAAGAATTAATTACCTTTCTAATTCTAGAAATTAAATAAAATTGCGCCGTTAACAAAGTTTTGCGTGTACCATCTTCTCAATGGAAAACGTGTTTTTTTTTAGTTTGTTTTATTCAAATGGGAAAAGGTATAAAATATAATGGAGAATAATTTGATAAGCAATACAAGCATTGTTTTAAATTCTAAATATATTTTTTTTTCTATTCCGAACTTTTAACAGTAGCCCTAGTTCAACAGAAATTAAAATAAAAGATTTTGGAATATGAACTTTTAGTCACTTTACGACCCTTAAAATGAAAAATAGGGTTATTCTACAATCGTTTTGTCTCGTACGAAATCTTCAGGTACACAAGCAATGGTTTCAACAGGGTGGGGCACATGTAGGTACATTTTGAAAACAGAGTAATTCATCGGAAGCAAGCATAACATAACGCAAATAGAAAAATAGAATTACAATAACATTTTCACAACGGCGACAACTATTATTTGCAAACATGTCCAAGCGTCATGATGACATTTTAAACAATTGCATTATAAAAATACGGTATAAAGACCCTCAAAAATGCATGTCAACATGTTCCAAAAACATTGTTTTGCGTGTAAAGTAGGTATGAATATTCTTCAGGTGCAGTACCTAGATAAGTTAACAATCTAAAAAAGATTAATTGTATAAACAGAGAATGAACCAATTTAATTTGTTTTCAAGAGACAGAGGACATTAATTAAATTAATCATTAAATAAAAAAAATCTCCCCGGCGGGGAATCGAACCCCGGTCTCCCGCGTGACAGGCGGGGATACTGACCACTATACTACCGAGGACTTGTATTTTGTTTCAGATTTAAATTGTATAATATCGACATTAAAATTAAATAATTATATTATAAACATTTATAACAGTAATATAGTTATTAATATTCATGTTTTTTTAATTAGTTTAATAAAATATTGTTTAAAAATGTATATTTTTATATATACCCACGCAATTAAAATTTTTCTGATCATTTGTTTACAATGGTAAGTTTCCAACTCGGAATATCGCGAAAATATCGCAAATACAATACTGTTTGTAAACCTGTTTTAATAATATAAACAAAACTTATTGTAACCTGGAGCTGTTCTGTAATCCGAAAGCAAAACAGCGTTGTTTTGTTTAAAATACGTACAAAGTCGTATTATATTTATGACCATTTCCGCGTGTATGGATTAAAAACATTTATTTTTATAATTTTAACAAAATTAGGTATTTGAACATTAACCATTCTAATAAATTATATATTACTGGTGACTAATAACAGTACACTTATTTATAATATTGCTTAACTGGGAAAACGTAAGCCTCTTTAGCTCAGTGGTAGAGCACTGGTCTTGTAAACCAGGGGTCGTGAGTTCAATCCTCACAGGAGGCAATTTTATTTTTTTAAATTAAGTTATAACTTTTTCTTAAATATATCCTACTAGCGTGGAGCTTCGCTACTCGCTTTAGTCACAACACACCCCGGTAACCGTTTACGATATTTATTTAAAGGTAAAATTTTTCTTAAAAAAATTTTCAGTTGTGAAAAAATGCTAAAATTATGCTTTTTTTAGTTAGAAAAATATTCGTCGTTCCGTGGACATGTAAGTGCTACGCATTTAAAATCATGCTAGAGTCACAACACGTTTTAGAATACACCTGAACGTAATTTGATCGTGGTTATTTTATTTTATCGAAAATAGCCGTACCCGGCCACGTTGCTGCGTTATGAGGGCCGATATTTAACATTTTTTAATGCCAGAAACCTTCGCCTTCCCAAAGTTTCATGGCAATCGCATGAATGGTGTAGTAATGCATAAAGGACAAAGACACAAACATACATTCGTTATATATATATATATTATATATATATATATATATATATATATATATATATATATACATGTAGATAATTAAAATACAAATTAAAAAAAAAACTGTTTGGTAAAATGAGTAAACGATTTATTTCGCTTTTGCGTTTGCATACATTTAACGCAGCACCTACATAATGTAGCGTAGCTACCTGCATAACTCCGGAAATCAAACTTCATTAATTTAAAAAGTTCTAGTCTTTCGGTATGTGACTTTAAGGAAAAATAATTATATTTCCGGATTCAGTCTACCAATCTACACCTCATTAGGGCTTCATTATCTAATTTTCTTTGTACCGTAAAATGAAAATATAACTGTTGTTCATTAGATGCTTACTTAATTTAATTTAATAATTTTTTTTAATACTAGTAGATATCATTGAGTAAAAAGTTTTCAGTCAACGTAGATATATAGTTAAGTTATGGTACCGGAATTGACATCTGCTTGTCCGTTGAGGATAATTTGGTAAGCTGAGCAGGAAGTCGAAAACGATTTGAACAAGCGCCTAAACATTTTTTCATTAGTGTAGCATGTAAAAGTTTTCCTTCGATTGCCGAAATTCTAAATAAATTAATTTTAATGAAAATGAATCTGGCAACGATCTGAGTAAATCGTTTGACCTCAACTCATATTGGACAGAATGGCTAGCTGTCAAAGTTTTCCTTACATTTATTTACATTTTAAAGATAAAAATTCATTATCTTTATCAATGTAATAGCAAAAACGAGTAAACCGTAAAATTATATCTATATTGTGATGTAATTTGAATTGCTGTTACATTCGTAAGAAAAAGTGAGGTTATGGCGTTTGTTATATTTCCGTATTTCTAAATACTAATTCTGGAGTAGTTTATATTTTAAACTTTGGAAATAGGTATTTATATATTTTCAATAATCGAGGCCAAATGACTGGTTTATGTGCAGGCTAATCTACAACATTATAATATTTTCTTCGACCACTAAACAGGCCTGAACGTTTTTAACTCTTAATATACTATTACTACTACCGTAAAACGGGGCGACTTGATCAGTGTTTTCGGAAATTGATCGCTCTGCAGCTGTTACCAGACAATTTGGGATCAAACAAAAAATACCTTCAGATAACTTTGGGCTAGTGACTATCCAATGCAAATTTCAAAAAAAAAAATAGGTGCCCCATCTTAGGGGCAAAAAATATATATATATGTAGATTATCAAGTCGCCCCATAGTGGGGCGACTTGATAAATGCCTGTATTTAACTCTGTTTTATCATTTCGAACCTCAATTGAGGTGTCTTGATAGAAAAAAATCAAACATATAAGTCCCTATAGCAACAGAGCGTCACATTTTTTTAGCATAGGCCTACCCCAAAAACCCTTTTAATGAAACAAATTGAATTTGTATTTTAGAATTTATTTGGAAATATAAAAACGAAACTCGAAAAATAATAAACGTAAAAAACAATATCTGTAGGTACTACCTACATTCTGTGGTGTGTTAGGAACTCAAAATAGAATAATATACTTATACTATATAGATAAAAATATAAAACTTAGCCAATATTCTGATACATGTACCTACCTATCTGCAAATCGTAAAAAAAATTAAAAATTCAAATGTTTAAATTTGATCTGTCCCCTCCTTAATGTTTCAAATTCCCTAAGTTTCTGCTTAATTTCTACCTTTTTCACAGTACCAACGTCCTCTACCTCAGGATAAATATAAGCGTTTGACATTTTAGAGCTTTGTCTTAAAAATGTGCAAAGATAGGTTTCACTCTCTTCACAACTTGTTATTTTTGCCACGTAGTTTTTAAAAGTGTTTGACTCGGTTTTTAAACCAACAAAAATATAATCACCTGATTTCAAATCATTTAAATCACTTTGTGGAATGTCATTTTCGTTTTCGTTATGTTGGTCCATGTCTCTTTCGTTTTCTAAATCCGAGAATGATTCAGGGTCCGCATCACTATCAACAGTTAATAGTTTCTCACTTATAGCACTTTCAGAGGAGGCAGACGATAAAGACCTTGTTTTTCGATTTTGCAAAGGTTTTCTTCCAGAAGATGTTTGTGGCATTTCAACGTCGTGTCGAGATATGCTTCTGCCCGCTGGTACAGTCAGCTTCTTTTTTCTTCCAACAGGTACTGCAGTTTTGAATCTTGAACTTTCGAAGATCTCTTTTAATGATTGCGCCATATCACCTGGTAATGCAGGTTCGTCTGTTTTCGGTAACTTATCCTGAACCTTCTTCCTATTTAACAGACATATGCCGGTTGCTTCAAAGCCAGATTTTATGTTCTTCTCACCACTAGCGTCAACGTGATTTAATGCTTGATTCAGCAATCGGGGAAAGACATCTTTCTTCACCACTCCCCTATTATCTTTTTCCATTGCTGAAGTATCTGTCTCCAGGCAGTCTTAATTGGCCGGAAGACACTAACATCTAAAGGTTGCGTTAAATGGGTGCTGTTGGGTGGCAGCAGTATAAAACGAATTTCGTTTTCTTCACATTTTTGGAGAACATTTATGGAAATATGACTTGCCAGGTTGTCACCGATGAGTACTTTAGGGCCAGGTGTTAAAGTTCGAAAATATGGCAGTATTATATTGATAAACCAATCCTCAAAAATATTTCCATCGAACCAGCCCGAATGGGAACGATTGAATCTAGCCCCAGGTGGCCCATTTTCCGTCCACGTGGACCAGAGTTGGTCGGCTTTATAAACTATATAGACGGGCAGTAAGGATCCGGAGGCTGCACAGGCGAACATAACTGAGGTTGCGGCTTTTGAGGAATCCATTATTTTCTCTGCTCTTTTAGACGTTTTACGGACGATTACTTTTACGCGACCTGGATCGTCAGTGAAGTTAGTTTCGTCATAATTTACAACTGCAGACGGTGGAACATCTTTTAGACTTTCTGCCAAGTTATCAAAATATTTATTGACTGTTTCATGGCATACCTTCGCTCTGCTTTCTTTTATTGATTGGGATAACCTTTTTGACAGCTTTTCCTTATGCCGCAATAAAAATTTTTGTAACCAAGTTTCCTCTGGCCTGTTATTTACAAATTGGGGTGCAGTTTTTCCGTGTCTTCCTAAATAATTTTGAACTATATCTTTGATATCGTTTGAGTCGCACGGATAACCCCAATCAGCAGCAACACCAATAGCATTAGCAAGCATATCCTCTTCATCCTTTGACATCGCAAGCTGACCGCCACGTTTTTTTGGGTATTTTCCCTTAATTTTTCTGTATAAAGTGGCAATAGGTATATTATATTCTTTACTTAGCTGTGTAACTGCAACACCCTCGTCTCTATGACGCGACACAGCAATCTTTACTGCTTCTTCATCATAATCACCGTATTTCCTGTTGCCTGGTTTTCTTTTATATATTCTGACCATATTTATCCTTATTATCAAGTCACCCCTGAAAAAGACTAAAAAAATCAAATGATACGCCACTGGTAAATGTTTCTGTATAATCCAACTTTGAGGTTAGGATATTGTTTTTGACTAATTTAGTACCCATGCAAAAAATACGGAGATATCTTTGCATTCAATAGTGTCTCTACACAATAGAAAGTATAACAGTTAATAAATACCTGGTTTTTTACCCGTTTTTATAGAAAAATACTGCGGGAACAACAAGTCTTCCACTGTACTCTACTAACCTTACTTTGAAAGAGTGCCTACTAATGCATCGAATGAGTACATATGTGCCGGTCGCATCCATGTGTAGCACAGTGGTGTGGGCATTTTAGGCAATAGGGGTAGAATGTATCAAGTCGCCTCGGTGTTATCAAGCCGCCCCGTTTTACGGTACCTAATACATTACTAAGTAATAAAAACGGTTGTAGTTGTTTACGAACACAATGTTTGTTATCCGAGACCAATTAACCCTTAAAGTTCGTCATGGTTGTACTATTTTTTTAATTTTTTGATAAAGTAAATAAAGCGAAACTATTGAGTAGTTATGGTTTCCATTCATACAGCTAATCACTTCTAGGTCATATATACTTTTTGCAACCATAGCAACAAATTATGTCGGGTAAGATTAACCTACCAATTTAACTTGTGTTATAAATTGATAAATACGATTGATCGAACAAGAGATACCATTTGGTCGCACCAGAGAGTAGAAAGCAGAAAAAACACAAAAAAAATTAGATAGACAAAAGGAAGATATATTTTTTTATTAGAAAAGAAAATGTGAGAGAACTGACAATTTAGGTTCGGTAGCTTATCTTTTAACCACTTTTTAAACAAAACCATCGCTAAGTGATTTATCTTGATGTGACTGACAATAATATACTATTACTCAAATTAATTGTCTGCCTTACTTTGACTTTCCTGGCAATACTTAAAACTTTAGAATTTATTTACAAGTCTGATATTTAATTACTCGCAAACCTCAAATCTTATCAAACGAAATGACCGTCTAGCGGTAGGTACGTTGTGTTATCTGAATTAGATAGGCTGGATGAAGTAAGTGTTGCGTAATGACGGGCAGGTAAGAAAAGATGAAACTACTCAAATTAAAATCAACGAGTTTTGCGCAGCGGTGGTTCAGCCCGTTAATATACTATTGTGGGAAAGAACCACCAATAAAACCCACTTTATTCATAAATAAGGAATTGCACAAGTACATTAATAAATCAAATAACACAAAAAAACAAAGAAAGGGTTAAATATATAACAAAACACGATTAAATCAGGTTAAAGTGCGTTCAACATTATAACATTAAGAGAAAATGAATAAAAAGCAGTTTAGTTACTCATAAACACAGTAATAAAAAAAGAAACCCCATGTAGTCACACCCACAATTGTGTCATGCCATAAATAATGAAAATAAAAATCATAACAAACATATGGCCCTTTAAAAGCAATAATGCCAGTCTTTAAGTAAATAAAAGACTCATTAAAACAAAGCCTTACAAGGGTAAGTTATAAATAGATCACGACATCGTGACCGATATATAAACTTGAGGGCAATAGAAAAATACAGCGCTCCTTTCTCAGGTTACACATTCATCTATACAACAATAAAAATAAAATTCGAGGTGTTTAATGGTTACCTGATCTCGGGAGTGTGTACCCACTTGGTAATTGCCTTTTACAATTAATAATCAAAGCGGTATCATACCCGTTCATCAGCCCACATCTACACAAGCATAAATATAAACCAACAATGCTAATTCACACCAATACTAGAGTGTGGGAGCCCTGTAGTATTTTTTATTTTAACAGATTTCGGCTTAATGTTTCCGCGTGCGAGTAAGGTGCCTTTGCAAGGCAATGCTCGATTTTTTTAATATGTTATATACGCCTGTAGAATCATTTGCTGTCTGCCTTAATATATATATAAAAATAGCTATTTACACTTGAATACATATGTATATATATATATATATATACATATATATATATATATATATATATATATATATATATATATATATATATATATATATATATATTCCTTTAATTGATCACAGACACAAATTGTTAACATACGCGGTTTAACTTCCAAAAGAGTGTTTGTTATTTATAGATTAATATTTGAAAAACACATTAAAGCTAACACACGAAAGAAAAGACAAATTAGTGTTGGCTAATTCACGCCCGAAATAAATTAAGCAACTCAAAATCGATCTGGCTCGATCGACACTCTAACTGTAACTAACTTTCCCTCAATTTCAAACCTAACTAACTTTACTGCCGCAATAAACCCCCATTTTTCAAAAGTAATAAAAAAACAAGAAACACTAATTTACGTAGGAACAGTTTCATATTAATTATTCCACGATATCTTAATTTTAAAAACATGCATTCGTCCGTAACAAACCCTACATTTACGTGTCGGGTTTCAACGTACCAAACAAAGATATCCTTTGATCGCGGTCTGTGCCGACACAACTACTTATTAAGCTAGTGACATTTTTACATTAAGAATCGGCGCATAAGAAATTCCAATGATTCGTTACGCCTCTTCAGTAAAGCAGTTTTAAGCGTACACCTGCTACTTATACCCCAACATGTGTTTCTAAACCCTAGCCAAATATCAGTTACATACATACAAATTTCTTACATAAAAATATATTAAAAAAATATTTTGGAAACATTAGCAAATTACGACGTATTATCAAGATATTAAAAATCCACTAATTATCTTTTCTATCGTGGTAACAATGGCGATTTGACAAACGTTTATTACAATAATAAAATTTTCGCAGATAATACTATGAAAAAAGAAACTTTTTAAAAAGCTCCCTTTTATTTACGCACAGAAAGTGCACTAAAAAGGAGAAAATAATTTTTTTCTTTGCACCAAATTGTGATCAAAAATCTTTACAACCAAGAATAAAAGGCATTGGGCGCTCGTATTATAAACATGTGACTGAGAGAAATGAATTATGATGAGCGCCCCACATTTCGATTCAAAGAAAAAAATTATTTTTTCCTTTTTAGCGCACTCCTACGCGTAAATAAAAGAGTGCTTTTTAAAGAAGTTTCTTTTTTCATAGTACATATTATTTTTATATCTATTAAAAGTTTTTTATGAAATTACATTCTCACTCACATACGTAATACAAAAGCCATCACATTTTACCATTTATTTAAGTACGGCAACTGTTATGATTGTTTTTTGGTCAATATACCTAATATTATACAGGATGCACATTTATTATACCACGGAGAATTAAAATAAATATCTTAAAAGTGTATATATTTCAAAAACCGTTACAGATAGACAAAATTTGCATACTACAAAAATGCAGGTCTTTGAATTTTATTTCGTATAATGTAATGTATACAGGGTGTTGTATTTCACATAACACAGTTATTTACATTAAAAAAAACTATAAATTCACATTTCTGGTACACCCTGTATAAAAATTAAATAAGTCATAATATTTCTTAAAAGAGAGTTAAAAATTCATAGATTTGGTAGTAACCTCAGAATAAATTTTTTAACTACGACGAAAATGATAATAACTTTTTAACTAAAAGTACAAATATTTCAAAAACGGTTAAGTTTAACTATACGATTCTTCAAAAGACAAAATTTGTAATGAAAATCAAGGGGTGTACGAGATACCTTGCAACGGCTGCACAAGAAGTTATATTGGACAAACAAACCGAAAATTATATGTGAGAGCTAATGAACACAAACTGGCCATCAAACAACAAAATCATTCGTCATCTTTGGCTAACTATTATTTAGATACTGGACACGAAATTAATACCAACAATATTCGATTACTTGCTCCTTTATATAATTTACACGAACGGATTACTACAGAAGCCATTGAAATTTAGAAGAGGCCTAATGCCCTTAACAAACGTAATGATAGTTATCGCATATTTGGAAAAGAACCTTATTAAACAGTACCAATAACTCAAAATCTTCCCAGCATCTCGGCCAATATTACATCTATATCATCTCTAAATCCTAATACTCAAGATTCTATTAACATTCCGGCCTCTAATACAAGTCCAAATTCAACGTCATATCTTGGATCTGCAAATCGAAGCGGAACTCATAAAAATTATTATAAAATAATTAGTTAGCTTGTTTCATATATGATATACTAAATATCATTCTTGACAAAGGGGACATAGTAAGCCCCGAAACGTTGAATATTATATATTTTCACGTTAATAAACACAAGTTGTTCCGAATAATGTCTTATATTAAATAATACTACTTGTGAAAGCTTAAATAATATATATATATATATATATATATATATATATATATATATATATATATATATATATATATATAGTGTGACCCATTTCAATTGGAAGCACCACTGTATGAGCATTTTTTAACCGATCTCGAAAATTTTTTATGATTACATTAAGTGTCAAAAAGCGTATTCTGGCACAAATTTTCATAATTTAATTTTCATTTTCAATGCACTCGTATGATTTCTTTTCCATTTTTCCTTTTTTTTTTCAAATTTGACTACATCACAGGAGTCACAATTGTTATAAATAGAAACGCCCCAAATTCCATAAAAAATATTCATTAACAACAAAGTTGTAACATTAGTTTTTGAAACGAGGTATTTAAATCTATGTTTACTTACATTGCTGACAAATTAGGAAACTGGCAACACGGCAAAGTAGTACATCATCGTAGTACAGTAAAAATCCGTTCTAAATATAACTCCTGAAAATATGGTAAAATTGTAAAATTCAACGAACTCCAGCGAACTTTTTTGAAATCAACAGAAAATACAATAAACAAGAGAACACATTTAATGGATTACAAATACAAATTCACAACTACATTTTAATAAAAGTAACAATCTAAATGTGTGTGGCTTCGACTAAACCTCCGTTAATTTCCACACATTTATCATATCGCTTGCGAATATTTTTTACAGCATTTTCGATATCTTGCTGTGTAATTTCAGCACAAGCCTGCCGTATTCTATCGCGAAGTTGATCAGATCAGGCGATCGAGGGGGCCATTCAATCAACTCACTGCCTCGACCAATCCAACAATTTGAAAAATTTTTGTTCAATCACTGCCTAACAATCTTAGAATAATGTACGAAGCAACCATCTAATTAGAATATCAAATTCATTCTTTGAGCAAATGAAAGTTCATCTAATACTTCTGATAACTCACCTTCTAAAAATTCTAAAGTTCTCAGCGTTCATGTTTCCCTCAAAAAAGAATGGCCCTATCATTCTGTCATTTAAAACACCACACCAAACATTTACTATTTCATAATACTGGCTGTTGCAATTTATGACCCAGTGTGGGTTTTCAGAGGCCCAATATCTAGCATTTTGAGACGATACTGCACCATTGGTAGTAGTAAACCTTCATCGCTAAACATATTTTTTTTAAAATATCTCGAATCAAGGTGCTCGCCTTGAGATCACAAACAAAATAAAATAATAAAATTCCATGAGTTTTTCTTAATCACCTTCATGTAACGTATGCAGAAATTTTGGTTTAAATGATCGTATTTTATTGCTTTTTAAACAACGCCGAATATTTACTCTTGGCGAGTTTAAATCCAAACTAGCCACTCTTAATCTAGCATTCGGGTTGTTTGTAAAATAATCTATTACAAGACGGTCATTTAAATTTCTTGCCTGTAGATTTTTATTTAAAATTTGCTTTGTCACTGATCCAGTTTCACCAAAATTTCTCTAGTGAGTGGGTTCCGCCGCCATCTTGGATTTTGACGTCACAAGCCACGTGGGACCGATTTTCCACCCTTATTTATGACAGCTTACGTGTAGGACGTGTTTTCACCCTATTTTTTCATCACGTGAGACCGGATTTTCCACCCTTATTTTTTACACGCTTACGTATAGGACGTATTTTTCACCCTATTTTTGCACAACACGTGTGAGACCGCATTTTCAACCCTAATTATTTTTATATACCCTCGTGTGAGACCGTATCCTTTCTTTTCGAAGGCCCTTTTCAACCCTAATTATTTTTACTGCTTACGTATAGGACGTGTATTTTCACCCTATTTTTTACACCTACGTGTGAGACCGATTTTCACCCTAATTATTTTTACTCGCTTACGTGAAGGACCGTATTACCCTTATTTTATGATTTCTTTTGGGACTTGGTTGTATTAAGGACCTTTTGACGAAATAGGAATTTGCTAACGAGGACAGGGTGGCTGGTTTGGTTGTATTAGGGTTGGGCTGTATAGAGCTAGGGTTGGAGTTTGGCTTTTTTGGGGCGTTGTAAGTAGGGTTGGAGCTTAGGCTGGTCTAAGGATAAATCTTAGATTGGTTTGGTTAGAACTGTATTTAGGACTGGATCTTAGGGTTGGTCTAAGGATAGTCTTAGAGTTTGGTCTTGGTGGTGGAGCTAGGGTTGAGTCAGGCCTTGGTCGGAGCTAGGGTTTAGAACTGTATTTATGGGGCTGTATGTAGAGTGAGGATAAGTCTTAGGGTTATTTCTGATGGTATTAAGGTCCTTCTGGTTTGTAACCCTGGGTTAGCAAATGCCTACAATAATTGCATAATTAATAAATATTATTATTTAGTCTATTGCTTTAAAAGGGTTAAATGCTATTGGGAAAACGTTTCTAATAAGGAGATGAGATAGCATCTGTGTTAAGGATTGATCTTGCGTGGGGAAATTTGAATGACAGTAAAATTTAATTATAGAACACTTATTTTTATTATCATAATTAAAAACCCTCAGGAGCTATAGAAAAATTACTGCCATTCGGTGTAATGAAACAAAAAAAACATTTTATTAAGTTAATTACATAACAGTTTGTCTTTTCTTAAACGATTATTAAAAACATAGTTTTACCTGCATTGAAAATAATATCCATACGTCCGTTAAAAATGTTGTACGCCTTAATATTTTTAAAGAAACTTAATGCTTGTGTTTTATAACTGTAATTAAAATCTGTAAATAAATAAAAGGTTAATACCACACCATATCTGTACTTAAGAACGTTTTAGACTGAGTGATGGTCACCGCTTTGTGTTATCTGTCAACTAAAAACTTTCTAGATTGTGTAAAGCCAGCTATAATTAGAGTGTAAAATATAAACAACCTCATTGTCTTTATTGCACAGCAACATGCATTTACCTTTCTCTTAAAATAAAACTGTTTTGAAAATATTCGTATACGGACACACAAATTGTTTTATAAAACCATATTAATTTGGAATGTTTAAAATATGTAGTAAGAAATCACTGTTCACGTTTACTTTTAACTAATTACCGTGTAATTATATAACTTTGTTTAATTTAATAGTCTAAAACCAATATAAATGGTTAATATATTTTCTAAAAATATTATTAGAGTTGATACGCCGTTTTATTTCAAGTAATTGTTTTCAATATATATAAAATGTGTAAGTGGACCTGTATTATTTGTTGTAACCTCTACTTACATAAATTCAACTTATACACGAATTAATAACGACCTCCACTAGTTTATAACACAATCGCTATAGCGTATTTTTTATTTACACTCGTACTTCTATAAACTATTAACGCTCCATTTTAATAGGGTGATCAACTATCTGAAAAGGTTTACTGTTAAAGTATACGATGAAGTCGTTTAAAGCAAACCTTGTATTATTCTTATATACGAATAATTTCAAAAAATACTAGTATAATTAACATGAAGGTTTATAAATCTACATCCAGACAAGGAAACAGTTTTAAACACAAAGAATTTATCTGTAAGCAGACAATGTTTCATAAGACGTTTTACAAAACGTGGTTATTCCACATTGAGTGGCGTGGTAGAGTGACGTAATCTATTTTATTTTGAAATTTCATAGAGCATCACCATCATCGAAATTTTGAGTACTACCATCTCATCGTCTTCACCTTGAACGATTAATTGTAACCTATAAAGCAAGCTAATAACCCTAATAGTTTATCAGACATTATTACATGGACACGAGGTTAGCTCTAAATTAAAGGTTTCAACGCTGCTCTGGGAATGCTGTACACACTTAAAACCTTTAAGTCTGCTCGCCGAAGTTGTACCGTATTCACTTTCTTCAATTTTTATCTGCACTCTGTTTCGAAGCTGTAATACGTTTTCTAATACATAAACAGAATCTTCAATACTGTGATACGTGTAGCAGCAAAACACATTAGCTAGTTAGTTTCACCTCTATATTACTTTACATGCAAGCCTGATCTTATCATAAATAAATACATCTGTCAAAAAAGCTGATTAAACATAACTCCACGGCCAGGTATAGCAAGCAACGCTTCCAATTATAGCTCATAGTCAACACAATAGGGCCTACAACTACATACAATCGACTAGCACTGCTTTAGCACGAGGATCAAACGAAAAAACACGCACGCACGCACGCACACAAGCTCGCACGTACGCTCTCACGTACGCACGCACGTGCGAACGCTCGTACCTACGCCCGCACGCTCGCACATACGCACGAACGTACGCACGCTCGCACGTACGCAAGCTCTCACGTACGCACGCACGTGCGAACGCTCGTAGCCGCACGCTCGCACGTACGCACGAACGTACGCACGCTCGCACGTACGCAAGCTCACACGTACGACGTTCGCACGCTCGCACGACACGCACACACCACACACACACACACACACACACACACGAGGCGAAAACACGCTAAAGCGAAAAACTTGTAAACTTGCAAACATGAATCAAGACGGTGGAGCACCGCTAGAAAAAAACAGGTTTATTAACAAAACCGAAGGAAAGCTTAACGTTTTGAAAATATATTATTATTATTATTATAAACAACAATACATCATTATTATTTAATAACATGCTTTATCGGTTTCTTCTTCTTCTTGAACCGTGAGTCGTCCTCATCATCATCATCATGATTTTGAGATTTGCCCTTCCCCTACCTCATCGCTCTTCTTTCTCTTCTGTGAATCATCATCTTGGATGTGAGATACATCCAGCTCAACCACGTCATCGCTTTCATCATTATCTTGAACGGTTATGTTGTAATAGTTTATTAACAAGTCAGTAAAATCTCTAATGTCCGCTGATGTTGGCTCATAAACAGGAGAATACATTATAGTAATGCTCACTCGATGACAGTTACACTTTAAAGGCGAAAACACGAGAAACGAGAACGCAGCTAGCTTTGGGTCTTGTGCGCAAGCGTACTCGTCAATGTTAGGGTAGAATCGGACATCTTCGGGGATGTCTGAGTATTGACCTAACCACACTCTAACATAGCCCCTGGGGGTGTTTTAAATTAAACGCCTCTTTTATGGTCGAGGTATTTTCTCCTAAACAGAACAGCTAGCCTTTGGTCTTGTGCAAGTGTGCTCGTCAACGTTCGTAGAATCGGACATCTTCGGGGATGTCTAGTATTGACCTAACCACACTCTAACATAGCCCCTGGGGCATGTTTATAAATCTAAACGCCTCTTTTATGGTCGAGGTATTTTCTCAGACGCCAGAACGCAGCTAGACTTTGGTCTTGTGCGCAAGCGTGCTCGTCAATGTTCGGGTAGAATCGGACATCTTCGGGTTTGCCGCGTCTTGGAGAAAATACCTGACCATAAAAGAGGCGTTTAGATTTATAAAACATATCCTCAGGGGCTATGATTAGAGTGTGGTTAGGTCAATACTTCAGACATCCAACGAAGATGTCCGATTCTACCCGAACATTGACGAGCACGCTTGCGCACGAAGACCAAAGTCTAGCTGCGTTCTGGCGTCTAAGGAGAAAATACCTCGACCATAAAAGAGGCCTTTAGATTTATAAACATGCAGGGCTATGTTAGAGTGTGGTTAGGTCAATACTCAGACATCCCGAAGATGTCCGATTCTACCCGAACGTTGACGAGCACACTTGCACAAGACCAAAGGCTAGCTGCGTTCTGGCTTCTAGGAGAAAATACCTCGACCATAAAAGAGGCGTTTAGATTTATAAACTGCCCCAGTGGGCTATGTTAGAGTGTGATTAGGTCAATACTCAGACATCCCCGAAGATGTCCGATTCTACCGCTAACATTGACGAGTACGCTTGCGCACAAGACCCAAAGCTAGCTGCGTTCTCGTTTCTCGTGTGTTTCGCTCTTTAAAGTGTAACTGTCATCGAGTGAGCATTACTATAATGTATTCTCCTGTTTATGAGCCAACATCAGCGGACATTAGAGATTTTACTGACTTGTTAATAAACTATTACAACATAACCGTTCAAGATAATGATGAAAGCGATGACGTGAGTTGAGCTGGATGTGATCTCACATCCAAGATGATGATTCACAGAAGAGAAAGAAGAGCGATGAGGTAGGGGAAGGGCAAATCTCAAAATTATGATGATGATGATGAGGACGACTCTACGGTTCAAGAAGAAGAGAAACCTGATTAAAGCATGTTATTAAATAATAATGATGTATTGTTGTTTATAATAATAATAATAATATATATTTTCAAAACGTTAAGCTTTCCTTCGGTTTATAGTTAATAAACCTGTTTTTTCTAGCGGTGCTCCACCGTCTTGATTCATGTTTGCAAGTTTACAAGTTTTTCGCTTTAGCGTGTTTTCGCTCTCGTGTGTGTGTGTGTGTGTGTGTGTGTGTGCGCATACGTGCGTGCTGGCGTACGTGGGCGTGCGAACGCTCGTACGTATGAGCTTGAGCGTGCGTACGTTCGTGCGTACGTGCGAGCGTGCGGGCGTACGTACGAGCGTTCAACGTGCGTGCGTAGATGAGCTTGCGTACGTGCGAGCGTGCGTACGTTCGTACGTGCGAGCGTGCGGCGTACGTACGAGCGTTCGCACGTGCGTGCGTACGTGAGAGCGTACGTGCGAGCTTGTGTGCGTGCGTGCGTGTTTTTCGTTTGATCCTCGTGCTAAAGCAGTGCTAGTCGATTGTATGTAGTTGTAGGCCCTATTGTGTTGACTAAGAGCTATAATTGCGTTGCTTGCTATACCTGGCCGTGGAGTTATGTTTAATCAGCTTTTTTTGACAGATGTATATTTATGATAAGATCAGGCTTGCATGTAAAGTAATATAGAGGTGAAACTAACTAGCTAATGTGTTTTGCTGCTACACGTATCACAGTATTGAAGATTCTGTTTATGTATTAGAAAACGTATTACAGCTTCGAAACAGAGTGCAGATAAAATTGAAGAAAGTGAATACGGTACAACTTCGGCGAGCAGACTTAAAGGTTTTAAGTGTACAGCATTCCCAGAGCAGCGTTGAAACCGTTTAATTTAGAGCTAACCTCGTGTCCATGTAATAATGTCTGATAAACTATTAGGGTTATTAGCTTGCTTTATAGATTACAATATAATCGTTCAAGGTGAAGACGATGAGATGGTAGTATCTCAAAATTTCGATGATGGTGATGCTCTCTATGAAATTTCAAAATAAAATAGATTATGTCACTCTACCACGCCACTCAATGTGGAATAACCACGTTTTTGTAAAACGTCTTATGTAATAGCATTGTCTGCCCCTTACAGATAAATTCTTTGTGTTTAAAACTGTTTCCTTGTCTGGATGTAGATTTATAAACCTTCATGTTAATTATACTAGTATTTTTTGAAATGTCATTCGTATATAAGAATAATACAAGGTTTGCTTTAAACGATCTTCATCGTATACTTTAACAGTAAACCTTTTTCAGATAGTTGATCACCCTATTAAAATGGAGCGTTAATAGTTTATAGAAGTACGAGTGTAAATAAAAAAATACGCTACATAGCGATTGTGTTATAAACTAGTGGAGGTCGTTATTAATTCGTGTATAAGTTGAATTTATGTAAGTAGAAGGTTACAACAAATAATACAGGTCCACTTACACATTTTATATATATTGAAAACAATTACTTGAAATAAAACGGCGTATCAACTCTAATAATATTTTTTAGAAAATATATTAACCATTTATATTGGTTTTTAGACTATTAAATTAAACAAAAGTTATATAATTACACGGTAATTAGTTAAAAGTAAAACGTGAACAGTGATTTCTTACATATTTTAAACATTCCAAATTTTAATATGGTTTTTATAAAACAATTTGTGTGTCCGTATACGAATATTTTCAAAACAGTTTTATTTTAAGAGAAAGGTAAATGCATGTTGCTGTAAGTGCAATAAAGACAATGAGGTTGTTTGTATATTTTACACTCTAATTATAGCTGGCTTTTACACAATCTAGAAAGTTTTAGTTGACAGATAACACAAAAGCGGTGACCATCACTCAGTACCTCGAAAACGTTCTTAAGTACAGATATGGTAAGTGTGGTATTAACCCTTTATTTATTTACAGATTTTAATTACAGTTATAAAACACAAGCATTAAGTTCCTTTAAAAATATTAAGGCGTACAACATTTTTAACGGACGTATGGATATTATTTTCAATGCAGGTAAAACTATGTTTTTTAATAATCGTTTAAGAAAAGACAAACTGTTATGTAATTAACTTAATAAAAATGTTTTTTTTTTGTTTCATTACACCCGAATGGCAGTAATTTTTCTATAGCTCGCTGAGGGTTTTTTAATTATGATAATAAAAATAAGTGTTCTATAATTAAATTTTTACTGTCATTCAAATTTCCCCCACGCAAGATCAATCCTTAACACAGATGCTATCTCATCTCCTTATTAGAAACGTTTTCTCCAATAGCATTTAACCCTTTTAAAGCAATAGACTAAATAATAATATCTTATTAATTATGCAATTATTGTAGGCGTATGTGTCTGCCTAACCCCAGGGTTACAACCAGAAGGACCTTAATACCATCAGAAATAACCCTAAGACTTATCCTCACCTCTACATACAGCCCCACCCCTAAATACAGTTCTAAACCCTAGCTCCGCCACCAAGGCCTGACTCCAACCCTAGCTCCACCACCAAGACCAAACTCTAAGACTTATCCTTAGACCAACCCTAAGATCCAGTCCTAAATACAGTTCTAAGCCAAGACCAAACTCTAAGATTTATCCTTAGACCAGCCCTAAGCTCCAACCCTAGCTCTACATACAGCCCCCACCCCTAAATACAGCCCTAAACTCCAACCCTAGCTCTACATACAGCCCCAACCCTAAGTACAACCCCAAACCAAGACCAGCCGCCACCCCTGTCCTCGCGTTAGCAAAATTCCTATTTTCCGTCAAAAGGTCCTTAAATACAACCATAAGGCTCCCCCAAAAAGAAATCATAAAAATAAGGGTAATACGGTCCTTCACGTAAGCGAGTAAAAAATAATTAGGGTAGAAAATACGGTCTCACACGTAGGTGTGTAAAAAATAGGGGTGAAAATACACGTCCTATACGTAAGCGAGTAAAAAATAATTAGGGTTGAAAAGGGCCTTCGAAAAGAAAGGATACGGTCTCTCACACGAGGGTATATAAAAAATAATTAGGGTTGAAAATGCGGTCTCACACGTGGTTGTGCAAAAATAGGGGTGAAAAAATACGTCCTATACGTAAGCGTGTAAAAAATAAGGGTGGAAAATCCGGTCTCACACGTGGATGTGCAAAAATAGGGGTGAAAAAACACGTCCTACACGTAAGCTGTCATAAATAAGGGTGGAAAATCCGGTCCCCCACGTGGGCGGTCTTGTGACGTCAAAATCCAAGATGGCGGCGGAAGGTGCCCCACTTCTACTACTCTGTGTACTGTGATGCAGCTAATACAGAGACGATTTGGATGTCTTCCACTAAATATGCAGGATACTTCTCTTTCACTCCGACCATTGTCTCCACAAAGACGTATAATTTCAATTTTTCTTGTATTGATAATTTTGAAGCCATTCTCAAGTACAATAATAAGTAATTATTCAGAATGTAATACTACTTATTACAAATGGTATTAACTAACATGAATAAAATGTCAAAATCAAAGCCTACTTGTGAATTCAGTTTTTATGTGGGTTACACAGGAGTACCTAAAGTTCGGGCAAAGCAAAAAGCGTTGTACGTCACCAGTATGATAAAATGTCAACAGTGTTGTCATATGGGTTATGTTATTTTAGGTTATGGTTCTTTACAGTTCCTTTAGGATAAGCGTAATTGTTTTCTTAGTTTATTTGTGTGATTATGGGATTAATCAATTTACACATGTCAAAGTTACAGAGTAAAATATAAAATAGTGAGTCCTAAATTAATTTTAGCTTACTTAAAATTGTGCTCACAAAATGCATCCAAGGAATAAAAAGCTTGAGCAGTTAACAGTTTCTTAATTGTTTGTTTAATCTGAAATTATCGTTGTGAATGACAAATACAGTTACAACAAAGGGAATAAACGTATCAGTGTAAAGTATTCGTGTGCGTTTGTAACATGTTAAGTTCCACCTGCCCACATACTAATGGACATCTTAATTTTCAAAGAGGTTGCGACTACCGGTGGACATGATCGATTTTGGTTGTTACGTGACCACCGGTGGTCACACTACTTGATTTGGTCCGAGAATGATCATCGGTGCGTACATGGCGCTAACGTGTTAAATATGTAAAAATAAAATAGAGCAATTATTTATCTCTTTGTTAATTATTTACGAGACAAGTCCAACTTATAAAAAAAGTAAATTTAACATTTCCGACTTATAACAACTACAACTAGGTATCATTTTAACACACTGTACAACTAATTAAAACAAATTACACTGAAACAAGTTGGGTACAATTCACAGTAAATTCCTTAAATAACTATTAGAATGACTAGCCGATGAAAAGAAATAATTCACACGATGTTCAATTACTTAATCACTAATATCTTCATAATCGCTGTCTGATTCCTTTTGATTTATACGAATTATTACAGGTGCAACATCACCATGATCGAATCTTATTTCACGATTCCACCATTGCTGAACAAGACCTTCAGGATGTTGGATCGAGTTGTTCCACATTTCTGGTGTCACTTGTGCTAATGATTCTTGCCACATATTTAAGCAATTTTCAACTGATTTTCCATTCCTACCTATGTGTTTATTATGATATGATTTTGTGATTCCTCATATATGTTCAATTGGGTTAAACATGCAATGATAGGGAGGAAGTCGAAGTACTCTATGACCATACTTTTCCGCCAGCTGATCCGCAACAAATAGTTTTGGTGGTTTGTTTCTACAATTATAGATAAAGTGATTTAATAATATAATACTTTATACGTACTCGGCAACTACTTGTCATAATTCGGTTTTTAAAAAGTGCACGTCAAATGGAATTTTTTGTTGCGTCAACAAATCTTGAATAGCACCTTTTGTCCACGAACTGTTCGGTATTTTGATAACTACAGTGCTATGATATGATGCGTTGTCCATTACAATAATGGATGGTTGACTTAAATTCTGTAACAGCTGGTGCTCAAACCACTGTAAAAAATTTCTTTCGTTCATTTCCCCGGGATAATCGGAATTTGGTGTTTTTGAATTAAATATCAATTCCGCACCAGGTATAAAACCATTTTTATTTCCAGCATGAAGAACGATATATCTAATGACAAAAATTATAATAAAATATTCCATGAACATTATTTCGAACCAACCGTTTGCCATCTACTTTTGCACTTTTAACCATTTTTAAATTGTCATCTTGCCAAGAATGACGAACAGTACCATTTTCGAATATCCAGGTTTCGTCTAGAAAAACAAATTCGTATAACCCTTCGTGTTCCAGACGATTGTACAATTTGAGAAAACGTATTCGTTTTAAAACAATATCGGGTAGCTCCATTAAAGTAAAGACCTTCGACATCTTTCAAAAAGTTGATCGTTTTTTTAATTTCTCCTATAAAATTTTATACGGTAATATGTTCGCCTACAAAACAAAAATTCATTGGCTACAATGTCAATAAGTTGATATCCACTTACGATTCTCATACATTCTGTAAATCAAATTTCCAATCGCATCCTGGCAGAATTTTTCAACATTGGTGATGGGTTTCGGGTGCACACGAGATCTAGCGACTGTTTGAACTACTTCATGCTCTTTAAGAGACTGCGATATTCTACTAAGAGTAGCAATATTGACGTTTAAAGCTACAGCTACCCTCTACAACAGACTAACAAGACTACGATTAGATTAACTACACACATTATAAAACAATACATTACCTCTCTTACGGAAATCATTGGAATAAAAGAGACTCCTGCATCCCGTTCTTTTTCAAAGAAATCTATCAACGAACCAACAACCAGTTCCCTTCCACGAAGACCTAAATGCTTGGGACACATATTAGGCGAGGTCACACAACGGAAAATAACACAAATTTGTTCTGAAAAGAACAGTTTCCCAAAAACGAAATAGAATAAAATACGAAATGGAACTAACAAACACAATAATAAACGACAATAAATGACAGATGCCTTGGTTGCAACATTATAATTTTATTTATGATGCTGCCAACTTGTAGAATTATTTTACCCTAGAATATTACCTTTAATGGCAATCCTAAATATTAGTATTACATTGGTACTGCTTTTACGTCATATTTCACGTCCAACGCTTTTAGGATTGCCAGAACTTTACCTAACCTTTATTTAAAACGTAATTTGTAGTTAAGTTCTCTATTAGCAAAACCATTATGACGAAATTTTGTAGGAAACGGTTTGAATATCGAGTGGCGTAGTCAGATTTAACAAAATCTGCTAATTATTTAGGGTTTTGGCACTAAAAAATAGTTAAGTTATTAATAGTTATAGTAGTTATTTAAAAAGCTCACACAATTTTTAAGCTTTGTATCATAATTCGAAACAAGGTCCCCAGTAGATTTTTATTTAGGTCCTTATAAAATACGAGATACCCCTGTACTCGTATCCTTATAAAATACGAGATACAGGGGATGCTCCCCAGTTCATTAATAAATCAAATTAAACAATACAATTTTACCATACATTCAGGAGATACAAGTATTGCATTAAAATTTTTTCCTTCCCTAAGATACCGTGTTTTAGCGTGATTTAACCATCTTCGCAGACAGCTTTCATACACATGACCTGTTGTTTGCGGAAAAATATCTTTATTGCTTCTATAAATAGTTTGTTATTTAAATATTTTTGAGTTTTATGAGACTGCTATAATTTGATAATCTTTTCCAAACACCTATACACGCATGATTTTGGATCATGTCCCCCAGTAAGTTGTAAGTGATTAAACTAAAATATAATAAAATATAAACAAACAAAAAATTAGTAATTATGTTTTACATACCAAGCAATTTTGCAATGTATAATTCTAGCAGCGTGCCATGAACAAACTTTGGTTCCTTCGCAACGTTATTAGGAAGCACCATTTTCGATAATTCTTTCAATGCATTCCAAGCGGCTTACAATGACATCCTGTTGCACCTTATCTCGCATTAGTAAAATATAGAAATCGTCCCTATTGTAAACACTGCAATAATAATAGTTTCGATATTTCATACGAAAAATTCTTCAGTACATTAATATCAGAATCTAAACAAATATATTGTGATTAATTAATTAAATCCATTGAAGTAAAAGAAAAACTGAAAACAGTTCAATGAAGTATACATTTGACCTTCCAATCCACAAAATGGAAATTAAAAGAAATGAAATAATTTTAATACCATTTTTTAAGGATAATTATGCCACCTCTTTTATAAGAAGTTCATTACGAAAATAGACAACATTGTAAACGCAAAAACATGAATCTATGTCAAACAGACGTTTAAAATGTCATGACAGACAGACGTTAATACACACCTAGATGCTAACTTAAATTAAAAGAAATTAAATAATTTTATTTTCAATATGCAATCGACTTTTTTTGACTATCATTAGCTCATTTTACAACTTTTGGCCAAGTTTCGTAAGGATCGGCCATCAGGTATGGGTGTCTCGGTGTCAGTGTGTATGTATGTTAGAATCCACGATAACTCGAGAATGTACTTAATATTTTGTATTTAAGCTTATTTTCATTTGGCTTAGAGCTGATTAAATTTTGGGGAAAATCCAGCGCCGAAGAAGGGGGGTTTATTAGGGTCAGTTTTTGGTTTTTATCAAATATTTCTAAAACAGCTGCATATTTCAAAGATCTAAAAATACCTAGACATAGAACTTTAACGTATCGATTAATTATGTTCTACGCAATTTTTTGATATGACCCGTAATTTAGCGGCAAAAAAATTTCTAAAGTAGAATTTAAGTGTTGGTTCAAATTTTTTCATTATCTGAATAACGATTAATTTTATAAGAAAAAGTGTAGACGTATTTTTTAAAGAAAATTTAATTTTACATAAATTTTCTTTATAAAGTTTTTTAATGTAAAGCGAAATAAATGTATAAACTAAAAGAATATAATTGAAAATGCTGAAGCTGTATTATCGATATTTACTACAAAAACTGACAACGGTGGAGTAATTGTTTGCATGAAATTTTTTTAGGTAGATTACGCCCTAAAACTTTAGTTATGGAAGTAAAAGTCTATCAATAACGGCTTAAATAGACTAAAACTGTGAATTAAATAAAACATAAATAAAAAATGTATTACATTAAAAAAATTAGTAACGTTCACCTGTGTTAGAGCAGTGGCTAAAGAGGTGTGTTAAAATAAATTATTTAAGGAAAAACAACACAACCGTAAACTATGAAAGGAAAAAAAATTATACTCCTTAAAACAAATGGTTTGTGTAAGACAAAAAACAATTTCCAAAAACTAAAGCTTTGGTTAAAATTTCACCGAAACTTCTCCTTCATGATGCTCTCTTTTGCACAGTGAAACAATTTAGAATTTTTCAAATTTTTTTACATTAACATTTACATGTGGCAGCGTTGAAGTTTTTAATACTCTTTTAATGCGACTCATAAAACTGTCCTCTCTCTCTCTCTCTCTCTCTCTCTCTCTCCCCCCATCTCTCTCTCTCTCTCTCTCTCTCTCTCTCTTATATATATATATATATATATATATATATATATATATATATATATATATATATATATATATATGCTCTTCTGGAAATGGATCAAAAATACAAAACGTGCCCCAAAGCAGAACGCTGTTGAATACGAGTAACGAAATAGTATGGGGCGATTGTGAAGTGAGGAAATGCTGGCCAGAATATTGCGGAAAGCTGTACAGTAGTGAGGAAAATAAGACTGACGGGGCAAATAAGATTAATGTAGAAGGAGTGGTGAATGAAACTGAGAAGGATATTAGGTTAAATGAGGTAGATAAAACGGTAGGAAGGTTGAAAAACGGTAAAGGAGCAGGCTTTGACGAAATCATTAGTGAAATGCTAAAATATAGAAGTGCAAAGCCTGTGCGAAAACGGTGATTCAACACAAGCCTTAAGTGTGGACAAGTGCCGAGTGATTGGAAGAGCGCGATCATTGTACCACTGTATAGGGGTAAGGGGAACAAGAGTGACTGCAAAAACTACAGAGGAATGAGTTTGCTCAGTGTACCTGGTAAAGTATTTGGAAGAGTACTGATTGATAGAGTACGAGAAAGTACACAAACTAAGATTTAGAATGTGCTTCGGGCCAGGGAGAGGATGTGTTGATCAGATGGTAGCTCTCCAGCAGGTGATCGAAACGTGTTTAAGTGTAAAAAATAAGCTGTACTGTGCGTTTGTAGATCTGGAGAAAGCATATGACAAAGTGAATATGGAGAAGCTGTGGGAAATATTAAATGAATATGGCGTAAATAATGATGTAATAAACGGAGTAAAGGCAGTATATAACGGTAGCCGGGCATGTGTTAGGGTGAGAGGAGGTGTGGGTGAATACCTTAATATTGAGCAAGCTATGCATCTGCCTTCTTCTTCCTCTGTGGAGGTCGAGGAAACTTCCGGCAATCCCTGTAGCTGACAGGGTGGTCCCTAACACAGTTAACGCACTTGGCCCGGTCGGTACAGGGTTTCATGCACTGACAGGAGGTGTAAACTACGGCGCATTAACACAGCATTCCGCCGCGTTCCAGCAATGCTGTGCGTGCCTTCTACAGTCTACAGTCACTTGGAGGCGTGAGATATACTGAAACTCCCGGATATTCTTGTTGTCCTCTTCTATTGGTAACTTCCCCATCACAAGGGGATCAGGCATCCTCGCCGCTTCACCTTGAAAACAGACAGTACTTTAATATTTCGTAGTATTAGCTGTGAGCTAACGTCGACCTCGGAAAGTTCTACGGGCACGTCACATATCACTACCCCCGACGTCTGGCGGCGGCGTCTTCTTCGGCCTTCTCCCCTTCTGCTGTTGTCGCGTTGGTGGCGGTGCCGGCAGATTGGTTGGCGGCGAGCTAATCTGCCATACCGGTTCGTGGGACAAACTCGGGCATCCACGTTGTCGTGCCAGACCAGTTTGTCGAACTTGACGTCGTTGTATAATCTGCGCGACATCGTGAAAATGGTGCCGTCAGATTTCGTCTTTTTTTAAATTTTTAAATTAGTTTATGCCAAATTTTTATTGTGTTACTCGATGAGATTCCGACTTTGTAATGTAGGCCTTTTGATACTTGTAAATTTCACTAAAACTGTTGTATCGAATGTAAAAAAAAAGTAGGAAATAATACAAAATCAACATCATTTTTGATAGGAGGAATACTAAACAACATGATTTACAAAAATTACACACATTGCATATTATTTTCTTACATAATCGTTTTATATTGCTGAAAAAAATTTAAATAACTCTAGGTACAACTACTCTATAACATACGGTTTATGGTTATAAATAATTTTTTCAATCCAGTTTACTCAAGTTCTTAAGGACGTGCCAACCAATCTTTTCTTTGTTAGACTGGAATTCCTCAATTGTTTTATATCATAAATAAAATAAACCGGATGTATTTAGAATTAGGTACTAACGGATTGTAATTAAGATGCAATTATAACGTAAGTTATCAAGTGTATAATTAAAATTATTTACAAACGTACAATCATATGTATATAAGCCTGAAGGGATAGATAACTCATAATGACGTACTTAAGTCGGTGCTACAATAAATCTAAATTTCCCGACTTACATACATTATTATGTTAAATAATTCTGGTGAAATTTTATTCAGTATATCTAACGTTGCCAATATACTTTACAAATTTCCTCGTAAATAGAAATAATTATATAGCATATTGAATATCAAGAACAGTAAGGGAAGTTTACCGGTCGACGGCCATGTTTGCCAATTTGGCCGGCGACCGATACAACTCTTAATGTTCGTGATGCTCATACTGCTTTTTGCACGATTGTGTTAAACTTACCACAATTGTGATTATTTAATTTCTACTAAATAAACGAAAAGTCAAAAGTGACGTTTTAAATACAAATGTCCAAATTTTTTGTTCTTATTGTTGTGAAATATAGTGTATCTATATAATTTTACGTTGGTAAGTAAAAGACCTCGGTAAGTAACATATTTACCGACGAGTTGGGCGTTACCACCAGTAAACATACTCTACTGTCTTAGAATCAGATATGCTAAATAAACGAAAAAGATCAATCCTGCAAGAAAGTATATTAAAAAATCAACATTCAAAAAAGTAAAACACATTCCCCAAAATTAATTGCCACCTGAAAAATATCCATCAATTTTTCAGAATAATATGACCTTGTTGTCAAAAAACTTTAACTGTTTCAAAAAAACAAATTTTAGCATTATGCCATGATCCATTTTTAAATCAAAATTATAATGACTTAACACATAACACAACTACGATTTCTTATAACATGTAAATTATTAACCCGAAACTGTATTCGAGAAAGAACCAATCTGCAACAAATTCTATAAGAAATAGTATTTTAGTAGGGTTTAAAAGCATTTAAACATAAATGACTATTGATAGAGTGAATTATTAATTAATGCATTCATATGCATACTCATAGTGAAATGACCGTACAGTGGCCGGTGTGTAAGAAGACGAGCCCGCCTATGCGCGAAAGACGACTTTATGATGTTGTTCAAATTCCCGCGTTCGTTTACCTCAGAGGCGTCACATGGTGCATAATGTATATTTTAATGGTATATTAAAAGCAATTCAAAGAACCATATTTTATGTAAATACGCAATTTATTATAATTAAAAGCTATACTGGAAGTAATACTATAATTAAATTAATAAAATCAATATGTTATTACATTACACATAATTGATACCTATTACTAAAATAATATTGTCTAAAATGTTTCATTTTCACTGTCACTCAAATCACTAAACTGATAATCACTGTCACTATCTTCACCCATATTTATAACTAACTTCTCAGTTTCTATATCCAAAATTTGTTCACTTTCAAGATATTTGTCTTCTATATTAATTACTTTATTACATCTGCTTTTCCAATCTTCTGTAGTTGTCGTTTCAAATGCTCTGTTGGCCAATTCCATGACATCATTTAACTTAAATGTAACGTTTTTCTGTGCTACTTCGCTTTTTATCTTTGCCCAAATTAATTCTATGGGATTTAGATCCGGATGATACGGCGGAAGTCGTAACGCAATGTGTCCATAATCGTTCATTAATTTGTCAAATTTATATGTCTTATACCGATTTTTATTTTCTAGTACAATTTTGTAAAGTTGTGGTTTATATAGGTTCGCAGGAACTTGAATTCCTTTTTGATGTAACCACTCTAACATTTCGCTTTTCCTACTATTCGACGTTGGTGCACGACTCTCTTCTGTTTTATGGAAGTTATAAATGATGTGTCTTATTATGTTAAGATCATATTCTGCAACATCCGTAACTGGATGTTTTTTTTTGGCGCTTCTTCTCCGAAGATCTCAGTATAATTGTACCATTATTTTTTGCGGTCGATTCCTTGGCTTCCTTTATGATTCGTTCTATTGTTGTGACTGATACTTTTGTTGCATTTGAAGTTTTTTCCTTGATGCTCCGTAAGGTTTCGGTTTCTTCTTCTTGTGTTAAAAAGTATTGAAACACGTTATGCACTATTTCTCGCGTTTGACCGTTTAAGATTTTTCCAGACTTAGACATTTTTTAAAACCGAATACAAATCAGTAAATGTTGACACCGTATAATCAATTTTCAAAAACTAATATGCATATGTACCAAGAATCCGGATATTTATATATCAAACCTCTAATTGATGTCATTATGTTAACTGCTTATAAATTTTTTATTTAGATAAGTATGTTTTTCCCCTCTAATCGTCTTTAAGACAATTTTCTAATGGGTACCTAATGCTTTCATTATTTCATTTTTATTAGTGTATATTAAAAATACATTCAAAAGTACCAATTAGACAAATGGGAGAGATGCCTACATACTTTCAGGGATAGATGCCTATTATGCAAACATGAAAAACCAAATGTTAAAAAAAAACGCGTCACCAATGGAAATATTGGAATTATTCATCTTCATACGCATTCTTCCAATATACATATAATTAAACATACAAATGTGATACGCCACTGCTTAGTATTTTTATTATAATCGGCAACCGCCGTAGTTCTTCGCGATGCGCCGGCTCCTCGTCTTCTTACACGTCGGCCACTGTAGTAATACCTCAGATTTCAGTATCTAAAAGTTATGTGAGATATTGAATTTCCAGCTGCGGTTTTTAATCGTATGCTTTATTACCTTATTAAATAAATAACAACCTACTTGTGGATTTCTTGCTTGGACTATTTCAAAGATATTCATCTAACTAATTTTTTTTTTGTTTTTATCAAACATACACACTTAAATTGCGTAAAAAATTTACTACAAACCAAATTTTGCAACTTGATAGTAACTCCTGCTGTAAGCCCCTAATGGACTACGTTTATTTTTATTATGCTTTACCGCGGCTATACTTCAACATCGAAGGGTGGACATGAGTTCTTTTAAATAGGGCTGATTGCTACCTGATGTTTCACTCTAACCAATAAACAAGAAACGGTTTGATACATATATTGTCTTATATTTTTATAAAATTAAATATACAGGGTGGCCAAACAGGGAGGGGGCGGAAGATTGTATAAAGACGAAATAAGTTAGAGAAATGATTTTGGAGCAGGGGTAGGTATCAATAGGCACTACATTTTTGATTATACAGGACGTTCCATGTTATTGTAGCAAACTAACCTTATACTTTTTGAAATGGACCATCCTATATATTATTACATTTTTGGAAAGCCCATAAAATACGCTAATTGTTTTTCGAAAAAAATCATACCAATTACGGTCGTCGCCACTGATTTGTTAGACGACTTTTGTTTATTTTAAGACAAAAAAATTTGGTGGTCTTGTAGTATTTTGAAATATCTTAATTTTCAGTTTTTTTGTACAGGGCGTGTCACTTTGTAAAAATAAGTTTTTTAAAAAATTTTAAATGCCCCCCCCCCCCGGGATGTTCGTGTCATTCAATGCTTTGTTTGATATTGTTTCTTTTTCATCAAGCATATATTTCCAGTTTATTTGCGAAATTGCAATTGTAATACAAAAAGACTGAAAATAGGGGTAGTAAGTTGGCCATGGGATTGTAGTTTCTTACTAAAAAAATGTTCAAGTGAAAACAAGAGTTAGTATAACAATTACGAATTGATTTAATGAATTATTTTAAATTTAACTGACTTTTTTGAACAAAATTAATGCATAAAACACCCTTGCTTCTAGGCAAATTTGAATCGGTCCTTAGTAAAATTTCTGAAGTACCCAATTTGATTATGTTCAGATCAACCATTTAATTTTTACGTCTTTTTGTAAATGTAAACGTATAATGATGGTCATGGAATTGTAGTTTCATGCTAAAGAGTTGTTTAATCAAGTTGCATTAATTTATAATAGAAACTTTGGCATTCTTTTTCATGCTAAAAAATTTGTCCAAGTAAAAACAAGAGTTAATATAATAACAGCAAATTGATTGAATTAAATTATTCTAAATTTAACAGAATTTTTTGAAAAAAATTGGTACATACTCTTACACAAGTGACTCTTTCCTTCAAGGCAAATTTAGATCAATCGTTAATGAAATTTCTAAATTTAAATAAGACCTTAGTAAAATTTCTCAAGGACTCAGTTTGATTATGTTCAAATCAACTTTTCCATTTTCTACGTCTTACTGTAAATTTAAATTGGTTACTTATCAAATACAAAGATTATTTGGAATTAATGTTTAAACTCACAATTAAAAAACAAAGGTGGCATGACAATATTGCGTTGAAAAAAGTGTTTTAATTTATTCAAGGTGTTGAACATGACTCTAAATATTCAGGAAACGGTTTTAATGTTTTTTTATTGTTGAAGAATGTCAAAAAAATCGCTTACTGGCAAGTAGAATTAATGCAGCAAGGTATTCCCATACCTGAAAAAAAGCCGCGACCTAAGACGTTTCAAGATTTTTTACAAAGATTTGAAGAAACAGGTAGTGTTACATTTAAAAAATGGTAATTAGCTAATAAGGCACTGACAAATGTTGAAAACCAACTTACAGTGTTACTTGCAGTCCAAGGAAATTCTTCACAAATACCACGTATGGCTGATATAAAAAAATCTAGCGTGAAAAATATATTAAATGCCCATAAATACCATGGATATCGTATAGAACTTTATCAACAACTATATGGTCAAGATTTTGAACGAAGAATTACCTTTTGCAACTGGTTTTTGCAAAAAATTGCAGAAGTTGCTAATTTTCTCAATTCTATATTATTTAGCGACGAAGCTACCTTCAAAAGTAATGGTTTAGTGAGCAGACATATTACTATAGCACAGAAAATCCTCATTGGATCAGGCATGCTGACCAACAAAATCGGTGGTCACTAAATGTGTGTGGGGGGGATTATTAGATCCCATGTTATAGGTCCTTATTTTTTTGAAGATACTCTAACCGTCGAGGTGTATTTAAATTTTTCTAAGGATGTGCTACCTAATTTTCAAAATATGAATGAAGCAGTTTATGGAAATATGTGGTTCCAGCATGATGGTGCACCCACCCACTACCAAGACGGACGAACATTTTTATACCATTTTAAAGAAAATCAGTGGATAGGTCGAGGAGGACCCATTTCTTGGCCACCGAGGTCACCTGATCTGACCCCACTCGATTTCTTTTTGTTTACAATTACGAAATGGACGATATCGTCTCATTTCTTGTTGAAATATTTTCAAAGAGATAAATGTGTAGAGGTGAAAGTTCTTCTACCTGAAATATATATGTATATATATATATATATATATATATATATATATATATATATATATATATATATATATATATATATTATATTATATATATATATATATATATATATATATACAACGTGTCCCAGGTAACATTTCCAGCATGGGGATCTCGCTTATTATAAAATATACAGTTTTGGTTAAATTAGATGAATTACTCCTAAGGATTAGTGAAATTATAGGACACTGTCCAAATTCCAAATTTCCATGTATTTTAAGACTTATGGCAAGAAAAAGAAAAATGTCAAATTTCTTTTTCTTGTAATATCTTTTTTGTTATATTAGACATATAAATTTTATTTGCACTGTCTTAAGATATTTTTTATGCAGAATTTAAATATCAATTTGGATTTTTTTTTGCACTTTCTATTTTTTAGTTGCAACCCCTAAATTAAATTTTTCTTATGGAACGACAAGTCGGCTTTGAAATAATTGATCGTGTTTTTTTATCCTCTTTACAATGATATAGCATATGTACTATCTATTTTTAAAAACAACAAAGAAAATTTAAAAAAATGTATTTTATTAAAGACTCTAACAATAAGTAGGTCGTGAAACATGAGAAAACGACAAATAATAGATAATAACAAGAATTAAGCAGGTAATAGTATTGGAGATAATTATCCAATTATAAAAGATGTTCAAACAATTGACCATTCCGTTCTAAACATAATTGTGCCCTGCGTAGTGTCGACGTAATTGCTCTGCGTAGTTTTTGGCGTTTAATGCTACCGAATGCTGCAAGAACAGCTTCACGAAGATCTTCGGCATTCTCAAATGTTTGCACGTACACTCGATTTTTTACGTAGCCCCAAAGGAAAAAGTCCAAGGGCGTTAAGTCTGGAGATTTGGGTGGCCATAAAATCGGCCCTCGATTACCAATCCATGAATTTGGAAACCGATTATTAAGATATTCGCTGATGATGTTTGAATTGTGGGGTGGGGCGCCATCTTGTTGGAAGCAGATATTAATATTCTCAATCAGTGGTAAATCATCAAGTTTATTTTCTAAATCAGTTTGTAGTAAATTCAAATACCTTTCACTATTTAATGTTTCGTTAAAAAATATGGGCCCAATAAGATTAGCGCCTAAAATGCCACACCAGACGTTAAAACCAAATCTCACTTGATGCCGACTTTCCTTAACAACGTGTGGATTTTCACGGTCCCAAAAGTGAACATTGTGTCGATTGAAAAGGCCATTATTTGTAAATCTGCTTTCGTCAGACCACAAAATCGTAGCTGGAAAATTATCGTTATTCTCACATTGATTAACATACCATTGGCAAAATTGTAATCTTCTCCCCTGATCTCCATCTCTAAGTCCCTGCAGAATGGTGTACTTATACGGATGATACCTGTGACGTTTTAAAATTCCTTGTGATGTAGTTTTCGCAATACCAGTGTTATGGTCAATTTCTCTAACAGATGTGGAAGGATTTTCAATAACTGATTGTAATACATTTAGTTCTGCATCTTCATTCTGTAATTTCGGATTTCTAGTAGGTTTTGAAAATGAACCATATTCTTTTAAATTAATTACCAAATTTCTGTACGTACGAGCACTGGGCTGCCTTCTTTCAGGATACAGCCTCAAGTACATCCGTTCAACTTCTAAACTGTTTTTATGAGACAAGATGTAACAACTCAACATATCAAACTTTTCAGTGTTAGTAAATAAAGCCATGTTTGACACAAAAATATTCTGGAACGAATAATTTTTAAGTGACATTAAATTCGATTGTGTTTTTATGTCTTTGTTGTTTTTAAAAATAGATAGTACATGTGCTATATCATTGTAAAGAGGATAAAAAAAAAACGATCAATTATTTCAAAGCCGACTTGTCGTTCCATAAGAAAAATTTAATTTAGGGGTTGAAACAAAAATAGAAAGTGCAAATAAAAATCCAAATTGATATTTATATTCTGCATAAAAAATATCTTAAGAAAGTTGAAATAAAATTTATATGTCTAATATAACAAAAAAGATATTACAAGAAAAAGAAATTTGACATTTTTCTTTTTCTTGCCATAAGTCTTAAAATACATGTAAATTGGAGAGTGTCCTATAATTTCACTAATCCTTAGGAGTAATTCATCTAATTTAACCAAATCTGTATCTTTTATAATAAGCGAGATCCCCATGCTGGAAATGTTATCTGGGACACGTTGTATATATATATATATATATATATATATATATATATATATATATATATATATATATATATATATATGTCAATAAGAAAATCGATATTTTGATACACGAATAACTGCCAGAGTTTCAACAGTTTTATATCTAACTACTTTAATAGAATTAAAAATGTAAAGTATTTTGGTATACTAGATTCAATGTGACTTATTTAATTAACATGATGCTGTTCTAATTAACGTTTTATAACTAAATAATGAAAATTACAATGTCTTATAGTTAGCTTTCAGCAACTACTTGAAATTAGAATGAGAGGGTTTTTTCTGTTCGTCCAGGTATTTCTATCTGTATTTAGGATACGACGACTGGTGTAATGGTGTAAACAGGTGGTTACTGAATTTACAGGGTTATTCACTAAGGGGAATTTGAGGGTGGATAACGAGCTTGGTTAGTGGGTGTGATCGTATTTCTATACGGCAACGATTTTCCTTTTACAGGGCATATGCATCGTTCGGGACTGCCTTAGAACTGGTGGTGGTGGTGGATGTGAGAAATGTTACTAAGTGAATGTCTTATCTCGGGATATAAGGTATTTAAACCTCCGATTAGTTTACTGGAATATTTGTATTTTATGCAGGCGGGCTCGATAAACTAAACGTTTTATCTAGTCTGGTATTAAAGAATGCTTGATAAGGAATATTTCTTTAATTTGGTTTTTATCGCAAAGGGCGATACAGGAAGTGTTTGGATTTAGGACTTCAAAAAAGAAGTAAATTTTGAAAAACGGACAATTACGTTAAATGAGAGCATTTTAATACTCACTTATTGTTTACAGACTTTTAGGACAAGAAATAAATATCGGATCTTAGCCTGGTTAATCATTTTTCTTGCGACGACACTCTGCGCTATAGTACGTTATTTGTGTAGGTCAAAAAACTTACGTGCAGGTGAAGGCGAGTATGAGCGATAGCCGTCAAATGTGGACCGGGGAATTCAAGAAGGGACTCAAATGAAAAGTCACCTCTCTCTCTCTCCTCTCTCTTGTCTTATTAGTAGACTGTGCAGGAATCCTTCTCCTCTTCAGCTCTGGTCAATCCATGTTTGTTGGTGTTGCGATGTTTTGTGTTATTATATAGTTTACAATCATGAGATGTGGTTATTTTTGGTGTAAAAAAAAGAAAAAAGATTTATTTATTTAATATTTAATAATGCGTTAATTGGCTTAAGTGTGTGTGTGTGTGTGTGTGTGTGTGTGTGTGTGTGTGTGTGTGTGTGTGTGTGTTGTTTAGTGGGGTGTAGCGTGCCTAGTGTGATTATTAGATTCGTTGTCCGGTTTCTTGCTAGGTCGTCATCGAATAGACGGGGGGATGCGGAGGGCATATAGGATGTTGTCTAGGGGAGGTCGTCAAGGAGTTGTGTAAAGACCGCGGGGGGATGCTTGAATTTTAATTTAGGTTTCGTTCATGGGAATTGGGAAAAACGGTAGTTGTAGGGTGTGGTAAGGAACTATTTGGTAGGGACAGTAACGTCAAAGATTCTTTTATGTGCAAAGTTTTTCTGTAGTGTTTGGATTCTGTGTCTGATGGTTGGTATATTTGCGTGTTGTGTTGTGAGGTGCTAGGGTACCTCAGAGGTAACCTGCGTATGAGTCTGAGTATTCGGCGTTCACAAGAAGTAATAAAGGAAAGGTGATTGGTGTTTACGTTCGTGTATATAGGTGCTCGAAAACCCATAACAGGGCGAATATATGTTTTGTAAGTGTGTTGTAGTGTTTTGGGGTGGCAACCTCTGATTCTACCCCGGAGGGTGTCCAGTAGGTTTGCGCGGTTTCTCATCCTGTTAAGTGTTCTTTGCACATCGGGTAGCCAATTAAGGGTTCTAGTAAAGAGGATTCCTAGGTACGTGACATCTTGTTGGAGTGGGAGTCTTTTTTAGTTTAGGGTGAGGGAAACGTTTCTGGAGGCAAGGTTTGGGAACTTATGTTCGGTGTAATTAGGATGTCGGAAGAGGATTGTTTGGGTTTTGGTGGGATTGAGGGAGACTCTCCACCGGTTCGCCCAGTTGGAGAAGTTCCGAAGGGTTTTGGATATGAGGCGGGAGGCAGTTTCGCTGTTCCGATTAACCGTCCTGAAGGCGGTGTCATCCGCAAAATGCGCAACGACTACCCCGAGTTGTGACTTCGGGAATGTCGGATGCGAAGATAATATAGAGGATACTTTGACTCGAATTGACCGATTGGTCAGGTACGAGTGTAGGAGTTTGGAGAAGGGGTCGGGCATGTGGAGGTTACGGATCTTGTGTAGGAGACCGGCGTGCCAGACCCTGTCAAATGCTTGCTTAATGTCCAGAAACACAGCCAGATTGCATTGCTTGTGATTGAATGCTCTGTGGTCTCTGTAAGCAGCTTCAGCAAGGGATCGTGACACGTTCGGTTGGGACGGAAGCCGAATTGGCTGTTGGGAAGGAGGTCGTTAAATTCTAGGTGGTTCCTGAGTCGCCTGACTACAATCTGTTCAAGGCATTTTCTGAGGGAACTCAGGAGGGCGATTGGTCTATAGGAGGAGGGCAAGGTTAGGTCGTCGTGGGGTTTGGGTATCATGACGGTGGAGGCCGATTTCCAATCCGTCGGGAAGTGGGATAGGATTAGACATTGGTTGTAGATGTTTGAGAGTAATCGGAGGGCTGAGTCGAATACATGACGGAGAATTTTTCGATTTAGGCCGTCATGACCTGGGGCAGAGTTTTTCGCTTTTTTGAAATATGTGTGGTCCTGGTCAGGCGTGATGGGGGCATAAAAAGAATTCTCGTTATTGAGTTGGATTTCAGGAAGGTTAAGATTGCGGAATTCTTCAAGGCAACTCTCGAGGAGTGCCTTGAACCGGTTATCGAATTGGGGATCTGCGGGAGATTGGAAAATGGATTGCTTTTGAAAAATCTTTAATGACTGTATTGAGTAGGTGTAGGGGGAGCTGGACAAAATGAAGTTTTGACCAATAGGGATATATGATCTCATATGATCGTGGTGCCTAGAAAGCACTCACGATCGAAATAGTGAGCTATGGGTTCAGAAACTATGATGTGATCTACTATTGAGGCACCTAATGTTCGAAATATATTGGCTGTGTGTTGGCGATTCGCAAGAGCGGCAACTGCAATAGAGCGGAGGATAGCCTGTTACCGTTGCCATTAGTTGCGGTGTCACTGAATTGGATGTGGCGGGCATTGAAATCACCTAGGATGACTGCATTAGGGAGGCTAGAGGTGTAGGTTAAGAGGTCGTCGGATAGGGTGTTGTGGCAGGGCGGGCTGTAGTATAAATAGTATACTGGAAAGGATGTGGATATTGTGTGTTTGTAAAAAGTGTTTAAGTAAGGGGCGTTTCCGATGAACGCCCCTGGCATCAACTGTCAGTTAAGGATTGGGTTGGTGGATTACGGCGACCTTCATACGTGTACCGAATAGCCAGATGTTGATCCTCGGTTGGAATAAGTTTCGGGATAGCGAATCTAGGGTGCGGATAATCCTATCTCGCCGGTTGGAGAACATCTGGAAGAGGGAGTGGGTGAGGATTTGATGGAAGTCTTTGGGTTCGCAACTGTAGTGTTGCGCGAACATGACGAGACCGCGTTTGATGGGGTATTCAAGGGTGGTTTGGGATGAGGTTCTAACACGAATAAGGGATGTGGGGGTGTTGGTCGCCTTAACGGTGGTGCGAACGGCCTTCCTCACGTGTGTGAGATCGATCGCACCGAGGATCTCGGGTTCTAGGATGTCCTTATCTACGCGACGAATCACGCAGGAAAAGGAGGGCGCTGTAGGAGTGGTGTTGTAAGGACGGGGACCGGATGGTTGGGTAAGGGGGACGGTGGGATCACCGAAATGATGCCGCAGCCTAAGCTGTGTACCATCCGGCAAGGGAGAGGAGGTCTGTAGGAGACAAGTGTGGTTATGGTTAAACGTTAAGTTTAACCAGGGAAGGTTTAGGGCTTTAAGGGAATTGAATAGGGATTTCTGTGTGGATATGGATCTCGGGATATTGCGGATGCAATACCTCGAGGATTGAGGGCTGGTGGGATTAGGATTAGGGGAGGCGGGTGTAGAAATCACAGCTGGGCGGGTGTGGGTAAGAGGGCGGGTTTGTGTGCTTGTGCGGGTTTGTGTGTGTAAGGGTTTGTGTGGTTTTGTGGAGGCGGTGGAACGTGTGGAAATGTAGCAGTGTGTGGATGAGGTAGAAATGGACGAGGCGTTTGAATAGGGTCGTGTACGTGAGGATGTTGGTGGCGTGGCGAGGGTGTGTGCTGTGTGTGTTGGGTGTGTAGGTGGACGGACGGCGTCGGGGGTTGTGGGTACAACTGTTACGGTAGCACGGTCGCGACCGTGCTTAACCATTACGGTTGTTGTTAGTTAGGTTTTTTTGAAAAATTAAAAAGAAAAGGAATTGTTTTACAGAAAGGCGGGGTCTCCACCGAGGTGCAGTGACAGATCTAACTCCGAAGCGGCGAAGGTCACGATGCCGGAATAAAAATCACAAAGGCTCTTACGCGAGTAGGGGCCTACGTTCGATACCGAGGTGTGGACTGCCCTGAAAAGTCACCTCTTGGTAGCACTTCTTATAGAAATCTGCGAAAGGCGGGGACGGCTTCTGATAGTGACTGTTGCGATTGGCTGTTGTGTAAACATTCTTCGTATTGACATCGGAGGGGATATAATTGATTGTTTGGAATTCTTAAATTTAGGTAAATTTTATTAATTAGCAAATAATTAAAAAAACATTAGGCAGAGTTTCGACTCTTTACACTATTATCACTAGCAAACTTTCACATGTAAGTTTACGTTTGTACACTTACAGTAATTTATTTTATTTACAAGATGTGCAAATTTATATTTTTAACCAATAGGAAGTGTACGTATGAGTGTTTATGAATGAACATTTGCTTTCTGCAAATAATTGTAACTTGCGTTGGTTAGTGGGTTTTTACCATCGACGCCACCGTCTTGCAGAAACCTCGCAATGTTCGGAGTTGTTTTAGTTTTCGCAAATATCTGCCAAACTATAAATTGACAAAACGTTGTCAAGTGAGTTTGCTACATCTTTAATTTTCTGCCTCCTATTGTTTGAAGATTTCAGTTCATCAAATTTCTATGAAGTAAACAACAAGAAAAGTGTGAAACCCTGTTATGTTGTTTTACAATTTATTTATTTTATTTTGGTGTATAAAAAAGTGTAAGGCACAAATTTAAATTTCAATTGAGGATAGCCATTATTGCTAAATGAAATAAACATATTCAGAACAATCATGGTTACGATTTTCATTTGACAATTTCTTAAGTATTTAAAAAAAATTGTCTATAGATCGTTAGGTTCTAATGAAATATTTTTATTGGATGCTGAGTTATTGCTTTTGTCTTTCTTAAACTCATCAATACAAACATTTCATAACTTTTAAAATCGTACGTGCATTGCTACATAAGGTTAATTTATGTACTCCGAACCAAAGGGCGCCGGCAGGAGGGTGCAAGGGGGTGTACTTGCACACCCCTGCCATAAAAAATACACAGCAAAAGATTAGGAAATAAATTTGTTAGCCACAGTTTGAATGAAAACTTAAGGCGTCTAAGTTGCCGTCTAAATTTGTTCATCACCTGGTCAATGAATTCAATGTCTTCCTCTACTCCTTTCCTGTGAACAATGCCACATGTTATCGCTGGAATACATATTTTGATTGCTTCGCATATCGCTGGGTAAAACGGGGTAGCTTGAACAATCAAATCTGCGTATTCAAGGTGTACATTTAATACCGCATCACTCGATTCATCTGCCTTTGACATCTCACACCAGGTGGTAGCCTCGGCAAAAAAACGGTGTAGAAAACCTTCGTAAAGGTTCTGTATATCTTCTGCTATGACTAAACCTAAAGATTTGTCCAATTTTATCATTCATTCTCGGTGGAGCTGCATAAGCGAAAATGCTTCTTTGTGTCTCAGAGAAGAAATGATAGATTCTAAATATGGGATGAAGACAGATATTCTGAAATAAACCAACTTTTTCAGACGGTTGATTTGATTTGTAGGTTTGCCTCGCTACCACTCGAGGACATTTACATTCAACATCCAGTTCTTCGCAATACTGAAACACGTCCGTTAATTTATTTATGTGATTATGTATTGCCTTCATGTTCATATTTACTTCCGAACAAAAACATACATTTTCTGCCATTTTCCGTAACTCTTCTGTAAACAACTTTGAATTTGGATTGATATTATGTTTCATAACTTTAATAACGATCGAAAATTCATTATTAAAATTGTGGCACAAGTAATTTAAAAACGTATTGAATTTGTGGTTAACGTTCAAACTTGGATCAAAAGTAAAGTTCCAACCTACCTTTTCTAAGGCTGATTAAGAATTATTTATATTAGTTTAACTCGCTACCGCTCGTGAGTAAAACGTCTTACTCGTTGAACAATGCTGCGCTTTCATAACTGTAGTGCAATCTACTATTTTTTGATGGACGTGATATAAATATATTTCTGTTATTGGTTACTACTCATATTTTCACATATGTCAGTATTTGTACCGCTTCCAGCAGTGCATTGGTTCTCCTAGGTTTATTGTTCAAATCATCATTGCTAGACTTGGTAATGGCAAATGTGATTCTGCCCAAACGTCGTCGAAACCAGAGAGGAGGAGAATCAACGTAAGACCAAACCCTGAAGAAAATCAATGTGGAATACAACACCCGTTTAGAAGACTTCCACTCAGTTTATTTCAAATTATATTACATACCATCTTGTAATAAAAAAAATGTTAGTGCATTGGCTTGCCTATTGAGGGCAGCACAATCGCTCCGTGTATACTTTTATATATACTTTTTTTGTATGTGTGGGATTAGGTAGCTTTCGCTACAACTGGGAACGCAGCACTTTATTGACACATTAAAAATAAAAACAGATATTTAATATTTGACCATATCACACTATATAAATGCGCACTGAGTTTTTTGGTGACAAATAAATATTAGAAAGAATTGATCCTCTAATAATTTATGTTTAGAAATTATCGTTTTACACCTTCGCATATGTGAAACTAAAAATTCGTTTACCGCGAGAAAGTTAAAACTGGTTTAAGCCTCAATAGGTATCAAAAAAAAATTTATAAAATCTCCTTAAGTGACATACCAAATCGTTGAAAAGATTCCACTATATTCAATTAAATTTTTTTAGCATATTATTTTAGGTAAACGACGGGACAAAAAACCGGCAACTCTTCTTTATATAAATATTTCATTACTTGCTAAACAAATTTTAAAACCCATTGTAACAAATAATACAAAACTTAAGGGTTGTTAAGCAAATGTGATTATAATTTAGTTTTTAGTCTACCTGCAGAACAAAACAAGTCACAGAAAAAGCAAGTTCATGTTAGACACAAATTTCTCTCTAAGTTGTTATTAAAACAATGATATTTTTCAATGAAAGTAACTTAGGAACAAAAGTTTGAGTAAATAAACCTGAAACAGCATCCAACATTGAAACGGAGTAAATTTTTGCCTTCGAACCTACATGTACATGTGTAGGTATACAAGATTATGCATTGCACATAACCCAGTGTGTTGGAGTGTCTGCGTCTGTAACTGCGTCTGCGTCTGGGTCTGCGTCTGCATCTGCGTCTGCGTCTGCGTCTGCGTCTGCGTCTGCGTCTGCGTATGCGTCTGGGTCTGCGTCTGCGTCTGCGTCTGCGTCTGCGTCTGCGTCTGCGTCTGCGTCTGCGTCTGCGTCTGCGTCTGCGTCTGCGTCTGCGTCTGCGTCTGCGTCTGCGTCTGCGTCTGCGTCTGCGTCTGCGTCTGCGTCTGCGTCTGCGTTTGCATCTGCATCTGCGTCCTTGTCCGCGCCTGCTTCCACGTCCGCGCCCGCGACCGTGTCGGTGTCTGTGTCAGTGTTTGTGTCTGTGTCGGTGTCAGTGTCCGTGTCCGTGTCCGTGTCCGTGTCCATGTCCATGTCCGTGTCCGAGTACGTGTCTGTCTGTGTCTGTGGCAGTGTCGGTGTCTCTGTGTGTGTGCGTGTGTGTGTGTGTGTTTCGGGCGTGCGTGCGTGCGTGTGTGTGTGTGTGTGCAGAGGAAATGCCTAATGTTGACATACACAGGTTAATATTTGATCTCAATGTAGCATGTGTTATGGAAATTGGAGAATTTGCCAAGGAGAACATTGATATTGACGTAGAAGTTGCGAAAGCCGTTAAGTAATAAGTGGGGGTAACGACTAAAGCGAGAATAGGGATAATAATAAAGTTTAGTCAATATGTGGATGTGTTATAGTGCAGAGTCGTGGCCTAAGGCTGTGGATTGTGTTAGTGCAGTGCCAAAACTAATATGACTAATATGATTTCAAACACTAGAATTTGATGCTGAACATGAAAAAGTATATGGGCGGGGTATGTTTAGTGATGACTATTTAGATAATCTAGTTTATAAGTATGCTAGTGGAATACGTCTGTGTGAGAAATATTTCCTATCGCACGACGATGGTGTAGAGTGCATTTGTTGTATTAAGCGGTTAATAGAAGACCTTAGAGAAATATCTCTGGAACAATCTGTACATGAAATAGAATGTCATTTACCGAATTATATTTCAACAGATGACAACACATATGAAAGAAGTGTGCATTAATGAGCTCAAAAATGTAGTTCACGATGTAGTAGAATGGGAGCGAAAAGTAGAATGGGAACAGTTAGCAAGAGATTCTACACGCTTTAGGAAAAGAATATAAGAATGTAGTCAAATACTTTCAGCTGTCCTAGAAAAGCAACATCGTGATTACGTATTTATGAAACGCTTTAGTAGTATATAGTATTGCATGTATTAATAATAAATAAAAAAACAAAAAAAGGGTTATTTGTTATATCATAATATTACAATATATAAAGGAATCGTACAGGGCGTATTATATAATGTCTTTGTTAGAAATCCATGAATTGTGAAAATTATCAAACCCTAACCATTTAACGAGAGACATATTTCCTCGACGTCGTATTACATGTTCAACTAGGTGAATGTCAGGATGTTTAACACTTTGAAGTTCTGGCTCATAGAAACGTCCCTTTATCTCTTCATCTTGACTATCACGTAATGTGTAGGTAATTGGACTGGAACGTTTCACTGCTGATATTCGAAAGACTTCGTAACTCCAATTAGATGTGTAACCCTTAGAGAATATGCTTCTGTATTTGCCAATACGTACATAATCCCCCCCCCCTTTAAATTTAGAACTTTATGACATTTTAAATGTTTCAAAATAGAAGCAGCATTCTTTTCCGTTACTTCTGTAAGTTTGTATCCGGTGGTTCTATGCTATCTTGAATTATAATCCACATTTTGAGGTAATATTGATAACCATTTATAGGAACCTTGCATACTGCATGTTTTCCACATTATTGCTTTAAGAGTTCGATTTACACGTTCAACTATACTTCTCTTCAAGTTGGAATGATTAATATTAAATTTTTTCATAATTTTTTTAAATTTAGCATTATAAACTCCGCTCCCATGTCAGTTTGTATATGTGTAGGCGTCTTTTGCAAACCAGACAAAAGGTTATTCATTACATCTGCGACTAGTTTACCATTCTTGCCTTTGATGGGATAAGCCCCGACATATTTATAAAATGCATTTATTACTACTAAAATGTATCGAAATCCTTTATTTACCCGAGCATGAGGTATTTTTTTTACTAAATCTGCTTGAAACAGGTCATTTAAACTTTTAAGTACCACACAATGCCGAGGAAAATTTCTTCGTGCTGGCTTGTGCAGTTCTACAACGACATCAGATTTACTCATTTTATCAGTTTGGATTGTACTACATGGATCATCGTCGCAGTTGCAAACTGTATAAACTCTGCTATAGACACTTTAATTGCGGCATTCCTAGTTATGTGGTAACCAATTACATCGCTAGCAGGCGTAAACTTTTTATCGTTGATGTTACGCTCGAGACCTGGATGACTTCACTTGCCAGAGAAAGAAATGAAATTTTCATAATGAAGATCGCCAGAATGCTGAACAATATGTTTACCAAATGTATCTATTGTCATTTGATGATGAAGGTGTCCACCAAATTTATCTATTAACATCAGTGCTGGATATGTAGCAGTATCTGTAGTGATGGTCGTTGTAACAATGAAATGAAATGAATATAGTAATAGGTTTATAACCAGAGATCCTACTTTATTACTTTCGCTTTACGTAATTCGTCAAGTATATATATTATTTCGTTGTGATTGCTAGTATTTCCTGCCGACATTGATCCCAATAACTCCCGTAACCAATCCACTAATTTATTCGGATCATTCCAATATACAAACTCAATCGCTTTGTTATTGTATCGTAATAGTTGCATTCCACCCCCTCTTTTGGAGATAGAAGTTGTGCGCACATCATTCCAGCATTAGCGGAGGACTTGGCGTTAACGAAGTACATTGATAAAAATGTGAATACTCCACTAGCATTTAGAAGTTGGGAAACACATATATCCAGCAGTTCCCACAACAGATAAACATACATGGGCAATGAAAACATCGACTAGTATAGAAACACCTAAATACATTATTCTCGGATTTCAAACGGGGCGAGAAAATAATGTTTCTCAAGATATGAGCAGATTCGATAAATGTGTACTAAAGAATATTAGGGTATTCCTTAACACGGATCGTTATCCGTATGACAATTTAAACGTGAATTACGATAATAATTGCTTTGCTACATTGTATGAAATGTTTGCTAAATTCCAAATGTCCTATTATCAAAGAGATGGTCAACCATTACTCACACCTAATCAATTTACGACAGTCGCACCATTGATAGCAGTAGTATTTCGTGTAGAATTCGAAACAGCAGTCAACATACCCGCGAATACGACAGCATACTGTGTTATTCTTCACGATCGCTTAGTTACGTATAACGCGTTAACCAAAGCAGTAAGACAGCTGTAATACGGTGCCCGTCATAGTCGACGTACAAGGCTTTAAACTTTCAAAAATGTTTATACCGAAAGAACTCGCAATTTTTAATGGAACAAAAGTAGCCCACTACATGTTTAAATCACCGTATCCATGGCATAAGTTAGATGCAGAGAGTCGCCGTCAAGCTACTTGGTTAATTCATAATCAACATTGTATAAAATGGGAAGAGGGGCAATTCTCAGTCGCTTGATTCAACCTGTCTACGTCAAGGTCAGAGCGAAAGCGGATTACATCAGAAAATTTGTTACACAACCCGTTATAGAACTTAAGGAACATCCTACTCTTCCTGCTTTGCACCCAGTTTGTTATTATCATTGTAAATCATTATGTCACTGCGCTCTGTCTAATGTATACCATCTGTACGATACTTATGTAATACATTAAAGCTTGTACATTTTTTTAAAATAAAAATTGCAAATAAATATTTTTTGTTTATTCCTTTTATATACCACACAATGTGGAGTACATTCTGTATATATATATATATATATATATATATATATATATACCCTCGATAATGAATTATGGCATAATAATAGTATGTATTCCACTAAAAAGTTACTACAATAAGTAGCCGACCTGGAATGGTGTATGGATATTATACATATTAACATGTATGGTTATACATGTTCATAGCTTCATTATGGAGATAATATACACACAACTAAAACTAACAAGCATCAGTACCCAAACTATTAGCTACTAACTGGATTATACAAATTCATTTGCCTAGCAACCACTAGTAGACCACTCAAAGGATCGACGTTCCCCAATTCCGGGATTCGCCAATGCCCCCACGCCAATGTTGTACACGTGCCACGCAATCGATACCGTTTGTCATCCTGGGACCGAAAGGCGATTTTGTTTAACATCTCAGTGTATATATCATGCAACGTTGATCTAAACGCGAACATTTTACACATTACTGTTTTATCAGACGCCTCCGCAACAGATTTGTAGTCTACCCTCGTCAGCACTTTTTGAATAACGATTTTCTTAACATCTTTCGCTTTCTTAACCACTTGATCATCAGCAAGCTTTAGACAATAAAATTTTGATCCTGCTCCATAAAAATATTGAATAGCTTGTCCTGCATACTCATCTTTCATTCTTCCGATGACAGATGTATTTGTTGTAATACCATGCAGACCGTTTTGATAGTTGGATGTGTCATATTCATCAACATCATTCCGCATATGGGCATACACACCATCAGTTGTTATCTCGACAATTAAAGAATGTGTATCTGTATAGAGCAACGTTACATTATTACCGTAATGACTGAGCAAGATATCGTAAAGCAATCGATACATTATAATTTTGGAAAGATATAAAATACGAAATCCAACATATACGGATTTGTCATAAGTAACGGCCTGTTTGGACAACTCCACTGCATATAATTTATCAGTAAATTGAATCAAATTCTTAAAGTGATTCCACACCAGTAGGACGCGACAGTATTCTTCATCGAATATATTTTCATTTTATCATGGAATTTGTCATAGGAAGGTACTGTGACATCGTCTAATTTATTAAAATTGTCCACGTACGCGTAGGGGAAATTACCTTTCTTTCTAACTAAGTTAAAGTCATTACCATCAACAAAATATTTCCTTACCTCTCTACATTGATCATCTGATAAATTATGAGAGAGTATCTAAGGATGCCGCCGTGAACCTACAACTATCGACGAATCGCAAATTTATGTACTTCTTTTCCTATAGCCACGACCATTAATGAATTCATCTACATAAATATGTTACCGAACGATATATATATATATATATATATATATATATATATATATATATATATATATATATATATATATATATATATATATATATATATCACTATTAACAGGAGTACGGTAATTTCTTCAGTTTCACTCGCTAACTGTTTGGTAAACAGGTGGACATCATAACCACTGAGATTATGGAAAAAACTGGGATAAATGTAGGTAATTGATAGTTTAAATGGCGATTTGAATGTGGCGCACCACGATGTTTACCAGTGACATGGCAGTGATCTCGTACTTTGGAATTTGTAACGTCATCCGTAAAAAGCTTGTCGCATATATAACAATTACGACTTTGCTCATGTATCACCAGTTGTTCGTCAGTTAGTGGTAACATTGGAACAACAGTTTTCAAATGCTCATTATATATCCGTTTCACATCATTCTCGAGTCGTGTAATAAATACCTCCGCGGCATTAACCCCCCTATAAAGTTCTAATTTGGACCAAGCATCGTTTACACCGCACTTAATATAATAACTGAAAGAGTGTGGTTCATGTTTACACGTTTTTATCGTGAACGGTTGTTCGGGATCGGGTTCAGCCCTATTTACCGGTACAAATAGCGCTTAAAAATTTGCATATATTACGAACGGTAGAAACATCTGTTTTTGATAGTATATTTTCCGCATAGAACTCCCCGGCTCCGTCTTTTCTTTGCATCGCGCCAGGTAATTTAGTCTATACGAAATTACAGTCATGAGACACGTGTCGGGTTAATTGCTCTTGCGTTCTAAAGTAATGAATACATGAATCACAAAAATATTTTGCCCAATTACGTCGACTTATTTGGTTGTTAAGTAAACGAGAAAAAAATTTTATCCATACATAATGCTGATTATCCGTTTGGTTACTGACTAATAGCAACAAATTAACATGAATAGGTTGTTTAGCTCTTGTATAGTAGAGAGGACCCACTACCTCAGGAATACGATGACCATCACGATACGTATCCTCCAGTCCATAAATATTGATGGAGATATTATCGTTGGACTCAAACGTTGAGATGTTAGTCAGCTTAACAGGAAATTTTACACCGTTTCAGTTGAATAACGTCCTGAAATCAGAATACGAAGTCGTCCGTTGTGGTAACCCCGTCGGTGTCACTAATGCTGATACAACAGCCCACGCAAAGCAGCAATTATCAATATTCTTCACATTCACTATGGCATGTTTATGCAAAATTTCAGGCGGGACATTCATATAGGATGAACCCGTAGTGGGAGAAAATTTCAACATGTTTACCTCTTAATATAGGAAATTCACCAGCGACTACCCTACGAAACAACATATATTACTAATGTACTACCCTACTACTCATAACTCGCACTTACCAGAATCTTTATGCTGAAATTCTGATTGCTTAGCATCCAAGATTTCCACTACTCTTTGAAAATACTCTTCCAACACCATCCCGACACTTAACAACCCAAACAACTCAACATTACATTTCAACGAGAAGTGTTTCAGCAACTGAATTTGGATTAGTTTCAAAACATTCACTTTAACGTCACCCATAAACGTCTGCACATTCGTATGGGTATTGCATGGTGATAGTCTATACGAAACAATGCGTTGTTTAAAAGCATTGCGAATCACTTCAACCCCAGTTTCATCGAGGAGACACACATTTGATTTGTGCCTATTGCTTCTAAGGTGTCCTTGATAAGCATATCGAGGAACATCAATCGAACAATCAGTGCAGTGCACAATTTCAACATTTTTGTTACTTTTATTGTGTACTGGTTCGCTGCTTTGGTCTGACTTACGCTTCCGTAAGTTATTCAAACCGATGGTCCTGGTTCTGCAAAGGAATCATCAGCATGCCTGTATTGCACATTATTCTTTAAGTTGTTTAACCCTGAAGGTCCAGGTTGTGCAAGACGTTCAGCAATATGGCTATGTTTCGTTCTGTTCGCATCAAAAGTACTTGGTTGCACCGCATTCCTAAGTGCGGTACGATTTTACGGTACAGCCTGCGGCATTTCTGAAGGTGGGGTAGTTGGAATATTTATCCAACACGCAGTTTTTTGATGTCGCAGTAGAGAGTCTTTTTTTGAAAATTTCTTCAGACATTCACATTGAAACGTTTTATTGCGATCTGTTACAGAGAGAATGTATAAGCAATGCATAAGTGAACGGGTAGAGTTACGTGTTTTGTTTTTTAACTGTTTATTGCTCTTTATTAGTTTGCAGCATTACTATCATGTATTACAACTGTTAAGAAAAGAAGTTATATCCAGCGATGCGAACGAGGACGCAACGTAACATATCGCCAGGAGTAGGATAATATGTATGATGGATATCAGGTTGAGGGGTAGAGTAGTGGACGGGTAAGGAAACAATAACAATGATAATATGGATAGAGTGTTGCTGAGCACACATATTCTACCCAGCATTGTATCTCACCCTGCCATGCGCTTTGGGATGGAAGCAAGGTATTACCACCACCAGTTTTCCAGAAACTCCGCAACACGTGTAGGGCTCAATACACTCTGGGGAGAAGATACTGCATTTTCCTCTATATTCCTCACCGGTGATTGCGCAGATAAGTATTGTATGGGTGTTATAGGACTAGATACTGATAAGTCATTTAGTGGCCATTCATTATCTATAAAATCAGCAGCACACACAGGACTGAGGATACTCTCTGATTAATCATCCATTCGCTCCACTTGTATCTAGAAGTTCATAGGACTCCACTCTTCAGCGAACTCTGCAATACAAGTAGGATACTATCAGAAATGGGTCCCCTGACTTCACCTCCTACTGCAGAACTACTGTACGACCACTCCTCCATAAGACCTTGAAAACTCTCTTCTAAAAATGCATGAAAAACGTTGTTTTTTAGTGGGGGAAACACCTATATTTAGCGAAACGAATACAGTACAAATTATTCGTACAACTGGTTCTATAGTTGACACTACTGAACATACAATGACTTCAAGAGCAAGTTCCCCATCATATCCCCGGGTAAAAACCACCAAATTTTATGTTTTTAGTTTTTTTTTCATGGTTGATACACTTCTAACGTTTTATTTCTTTTTTACAGGTTTCTGTTACCCCCCCCTCCCCGTTCTCCATCACCTGGGGAACTCCTGTATTCCTTCAATTTTATCCCGATAGCGTCCTCAACTCCTCTCCCCAATGTCCCGCCAACTCCTACTCCTCAGGTTTCCTATCCAATTGACGTTGACATCCCTTCAGCGCCCACACCTCAGGATTCCTCCCCCTCTTCCACTGAGGTTCTGTATATCCCGCCCTCTGCATCCTCCCCTATTATCGTGGACGCCCAATCCAGCGACGACGAAATGTATGAACTGACGACCGTAGTCCTGTACTCTCTACAAGATTACAATCCTGATGCGGATATAGTACTACTTGACATGACCAATGCCAAAATCGTTACTATCAGTGACGAGGATACACCACCACCTATTGGCATAGACGAACATAACGCTGATAGTAATGACTTCGTCAGTATATCATCCAGTGTTGAGGGAGTTCTTCCTGTGCTGGGAACGATTACTTCAACACTGGTGACTACGACTCCGACGTAGACATGGACCCTGTCTACAGCTATGATTCCGACGACTATGATAATGACGCATTACGACAACAGCGACTACTTCGCGAAACACATACTGACCTTTGTAAAGAAACCATCGTTGAAGAGAGTAGCGATGAGGAGAACTTTATGAACACTCTCACTAACAACATGCAACAACTGGAACGTAGCGCTCACGAACTGTCAGGCGTAGTACAACTAAGTGCACAGGAACAGTCACATAACAGCATACAGGACGAGAACAATAACAATGGCAGTACTCCAGACGTCGCAGGTCCAGGGTCACAGAAATAACGAAAACGCTGACGACGTGCAAGACAATGATGACGAAGAACTTGACTATGACTGGTTTTGGGCTACACATACCCCTATGACCATTGGTCGCACTATGCTTCCATCCCTCTACAAAGTTATGTGTGCGATGGCGTCGGGAAACAGTGCCACTCAACGCAATTCTGCGTTTCTAATTATTGCCGGGTGGTACTAGCTATTCTACGCACATCGCATAGGACCGTCTCACGTTCACGGTATGTGTTGTCTAGGTACTACTTTATTTATATTTATAATTCTTTCTTTCATTACAGCTGACAACTATAGTGCCATTTGTCCGGAATTATGATGTCGTGATTACGGTGAGCTCTCTAGAAGAGCAGCTCGACCGGGCCCACACTAGGCTTGTAACAGTATACCTTGACTGACATAGTGTTATAAGCCTAGCTATACTAAGTGGATATGATCACTCCATTGTACATCTGGAGATGATACTGGAAACTGTAGAAGAGATTGGTTGACTTTACGACCTCATCCGAGTTCGTAATGCAGCTCTTCGATAAGTGGTCTTCGCAAGTGATCGAGACAGGCATAGTAAGTTTAACTGATAGAACTCTCCTTCTACTTATGATTTATTTCCAGAAAAACGTCGACCCCAATAGTGCGACCCCAGAACATACAGACCGACACTAACTGACTGAGCGAGGCGACTACTATACAGACAGACAAACAGACAGGTAGACATACAGACAGACAGACATACAGACAGAGAGACGGACAGACAGACAGATACACACCACAGGGTGTATATGCTCAAATATATCAATCATATTGTGATGGTATACCATCATGTACCGCTGATGAACATCTACTAGTCCTCTAGAGGAGCATCTACAGACGATACAGTTGAATGCTTCATGTGTGGAGTTGGAATAAACCAATGGCGGTCATCTGACACTCCGCTACAGGAGCATCTCTGATGGGCACCACATTGCACGTACGCTCAATTACTTGCACCACGGCCTCGCAGGTGTAATGATACAGAAGTGGAAAGGACCTTTTGCACTTGTACTAAATCAAAATGTTTTATTCCTAGAGAAAATCATATATCTGAATAATACACTGATTACATTTGTACATACAACAAATAAATGTATTAGCATATCATTATCTTTTTTTAATTTAGTTCTAAGTGTGGAATCAGAAAAGTGTAAAAAAATTACATGAGCAAGCCTTGAAAAAGTGAGATATCTGAGTAGGTAGGGTGCGCAAATAGCCTTGAGAATGTGTTGAGTGTTAGTGACCTTCGTATTTTTTACAGCTTACAGTGTGGTAATCTTAGAAATGTGCGACCTTGGGAAAGTTGTTTGCAAACATGACCTACTTATTTCGTAACCTTGGGCGAGTGGGACCTTGAAATTGTGGTAACCTTGGAAATGGGGGACGTTGGAAACGTGGTGTGTTCCAAAAGTCTCCAATCTTACCTACTGTGTGTGTGTGTGTGTGTGTGTGCGTGTGCGTGTTCGTGTGCGTGTGCGCGTGTGTATGTGTGTGTTGTGCTAATATCCACGATAACGAAAACACTGATGTACTTCAAATATCGTATTTAAACCTTTTTTCATTTCTTCTTGTGCGTTGTGTTAATATCCACGATAACGAAAACACTGACGTACTTCAAATATCGTATTTAAACCTTTTTTCATTTCTTCTGAACCTGATTAGATTTTGAAATAAATTCACCGGGGGAGAGGGGGAGTTATTAGGAGCAGCTTTTTATCAACTATTTCTGAAACAGCCGTTTATTTCGAAGATATAAAAATACCAACACGTAGACCTTAAACATATCAATGAATTATTTTTGATAAGACGCGCAATTTAGCGGCAAAAAATTACTAAAGTAGAATTTAAGTGTTAGCTCAAATTTTATTAGAGGTTTTATAAGAAATTATGTACATATATTTTTTAAAGAAAATATTATTTTACATAACTTTTCTTTATAAAGTTTCTTAATATACACACAGGTGTTAAACAATTCTACAAGATTTTACTACTACTGAGGACGTAACTGTAAATGTTATCGAAATGTATAGAGTTGTGTAAAGTATAAATCCAAAAATACACCATTAAAAACCGAAAAATGCTAAGTATTTTAATTAATTTAGACATCTCTGGTGGTTTTCAATTACTTAAAATAATTTCAGATTGAATGAAATATAGAACGAAAAAAATTACTCGACCCTTAATTGAATCTACGTCTACTCCTTATAGGGATACAGAAAATGTTGATTCAATTTCACTATTTGCAATAATCTTATAGTACCTAATGCGTATCAGAAACACGTGCGAGGATGTTCTAATACATAATTTGTTACTTTTATCCACCACCAACCCCACAACTCTTAAAAAACAATTGTTCACTAATAAACTATTTGTTACACCTATTCGCGTAATATGTGATACTGCTTCTGTTACCTGCCGATCCTAGGCTATTCATCAACCGCGTTGCGCCTTCCTCCAATAGTACCGTAGAGTACGGCAAACTAAGAGTTGAATTTTTTTTTATTTTATTGTAATTAAAGCTTAAATTCAAGTGGTTATCAAACACCAACGATGTTGAAAGTGCCTTACATTGCAGGAATATGAGGTATATTAAGAGTAGGGATGTATTCGGCGATGGAGATAGATTGACCGCTGGGCGAGATTCTTGTAGTGCATGCTTACAAAAGCAGTAACACGTTTCATGTTATAAATGCTTTTAGTACAAAACTAAGTACACATAATCAAAAATAACACTATGGATAATATTATAAGTAAAGGTTGGTTGTTCTAAAATTAGATAAATTTGTGACAAGAGTCCCGAAAATGCATTTTTTGTACGAATAAAATATAAAATATTTTCTTCGGCCACTTTTACCATTATATTTAGTCATTTATTTACAGTTCACTACTTCTTTGAAAACCCCTTATTTGTGTCGCTATCAGTATCGGACATTTTTATTTTATACAAAATGAGTATTATTCTACATTTTAGTGAAATGAGAAACTTGCCGTATAGTGTTTAATTAATATTCATTGAATTTTACCTCTATAAATTTGATTCAAATGTGTTACAGGTAACTGAAATAACGTGATGGTAGATGGTGCCATCGGCGACATCAAATGACATGGAAGATATTCATACAAACATTTAAATAGCCTTATGCTTACTTAAAATGAAGATAAAACGAAAATAAAAAGCAAAATCATATTGAATATCAATATGCACTTATTTATGATCAAAACATTGTTTTTGACGAACGTGTGAAGATTTTAAAACTGTATTTATTGAAGTAATAACATCCCATGAACGTCAATCATACAAAGTTAGTGTATAATCAATGTCAAATTACTTTTTGTACAGTTGCCATGGAGACACCGAAGAATCCCGAAATCAGCCACTTTGGTACGAAATACTGCTACAATATAGCGTCTTATTTAGGTGGTTGGAGAAAAAATTAATTATCTGGGTATGAATACATCACTGCAAAATAATTTTACATATTGTATTAAATATATATATATATATATATATGAGAAAATGCTGGAAATTATTTTCAGCTTTCTAAATCTGCTGCTAGGTGGCGGAAATGCCATGGCCTACCTAAAATTCTTTAATTCCTCGAAAATCTTGCTGCATAACATAAGCTACTTTTATGTAATTTGTAATTACCATTTACTTATCTGCAAATTGTGTTAAGAAATTTTCTTTCCTCATGCACCAGTGGCGAGGTAGAGGGCGAGGAATTTTTTGTATAAACAAATGCCTATAACTTGATAAGTAGTAGACATAATTTCACGATTTTTTTCTAGTTTTATCAAATTTTATGAAAATTTTCAAATAGCAGTCCAACAAAAAGTAGGTGAAATTAGAGAGAAATCAGTGAAAACCAAAAACGAATATCTTTTTCCGTTTCAGAGAAAACTCGAATTTTATGTATTTTGGTGATAATTATGTCATTTCCCAGAATTGGACATGAATATAGCAAAATCGCTACAGAATATCTGTTTTCAAGGATTGTTATACAAACTAATGTAGTTCCCAATAACATTTAACCACTTTAATATGAAAGTAGGTGTACTTAATTATAAAATTACGATACAGAAGCAATAAAGAAGTTATGAAAAAATTAAGTGATTGTATTATTAAACCGAAACATTTTTCATTAGGCATTTAAGTAAAATGCTCAGTATTTATTTTTAAAATTCATTTATTGTAAATATCTTTATCGTAAGTGTTACTGTGTGTTTTTTATCAATAGTTAGCGTTTTATGTTTTCCAGATGTCTCACTCCAACGTGGAAGTATTTGATGTGCTTAAAATTTATTTATGTTTAAATTTATTTATTTGTTTTCGGTATCTTCTTGTCGCATCACAAGAATTGCTCAAGAGAGGAGTTTAGTAGCATTGCAAGATATATGTCACACCTGGATCTGTAAGACAACTGGCAGACAAATCAGAGTTCGTAGGATTAGAAATGAAGAAAACATTACTAATGTGATTGTTCTTATTACTGTTAATCCACATATTAGTGTACGACACATTTCTAAAAACTTAGGTGTGACCGTAGGATCTGTGCACAATATTTTAAAAGACCATAATATGCACCCATATCACATAGTATTGCATCAGGCGCTAAATGAAGCTGATTTTCACCAGAGACTGAATTACTGCCATTGGATGCTGTGCATGCCAGAACCAACATCATGATTTCTATCACAAATATTATGGACAGATAAAGCTACATTTTCAAATTGTGGGTAAGTAAAACTCCATATTTTTCACTATTGGTCGGACAGTAATCCCCATTAGATGAGTGAATTAGATCGGCAAAATTGATGGGGTGTAAACGTATGGTGTGGTACAGTTGAAGGAAATTGTTGGACCATATTTTTTTGACGGGCCACTTAATGGAGACCTGTACGTAAAATGTACGCGAATACCTTAACGTTCGATTTCCAAATCGGTGAATAGGAAGAGGAAACTTATTTCCATGGCCACCCAGATCACCTGCTTAGATTTTTATTTCTGGGAGAGAGTGAAAGATTTGGTATATCAAACTCGATCAACGACTAGAGAAAATATAATGGAAAGGATACAAGTTTCTGTTAATAGCATATCGATGGCTGAAATTCAAACCTGCGGTATCCTCTACTCGTCAGAGATTAGTTAAACGTATTCAGAATAACGGACAGCAGTATGAACATTTGTAAATGATAAAATGTTAGTTAAATATTAGATTTTTGTATTCATATAGTCTCGTTTTCATAATATAATCAATTAATTTACAAATACAACCTTAAATTCGAATCATGTCTCTTGTATCTTAGTTTTATAATAAAGTAATATATTTATTTCATATTAAAGCGGTTAAATGTTATTGGGAACTACGTTAATTTGTATAACCATCCTTGAAAACACGTATTCAGCGCGACAGTAGACAAAATACGGATTTCCAAGGAAAAATGAGCACCAAAATACATAAAATTTGAGATTTCTTCGAAGCAAAAAAATATTCGTTTTGGATTTTCACTAATTTCTCTCTAACTTCAACTACTTTTTGATAGAGATATTATAACACCATGCTTCCATTTGAAAATTTTCATAAAATTTGATAAAACTGTGCTTCTCTACTCTAACGTCCTTGTCCTTGTATGAGAACCCTTTCCAACAAGGCAAAATTCGTGAAATTATGTCCACTGGTTATCAAGTTATAGGCATTTGTTTACCAAAAAATTTCTCGCCCCTACCTCCACCACTGGTGCATAAGGAAAAAAATATCTTAAGAAAAGTTATAAATAAGTAAATGGTGATTATAAATTACATAAAACTAGCTTATGTTATGTATCAATATTTTTGAGAAATTAAATATTTTTAGGTAGGCCATAGCATTTTCGCTACCTAGCGGCAGATTTAGAAAGCTGAAAATGATTTCCAGCATTTTCTCATGGCCACTAATTTTTTTCCGAAATCTGCAGCTTTAACGGTTTCCAAGATATAGCCGGCCCGTGCCCTTATTTGAACACCCTGTATATATATATATATATATATATATATATATATATATATATATATATATACAGGGTGGCCCACCACATTCGCCTCGGTTTTTCTACGAGAAATGAAAAGGGCTGGGAAATAATTTTTAGCGCAGTCATATGTAGGTTCTGGAGGAGCATATTCCAAAATTATTTTTGAATATGCAGGGTGCCACAAAAATAAAGTACATATCAAAGTTATATTTTTTCTTATGGAACACCCTATAATTTTGTATATTTTTAGATACTATAGACCAAATAAAGGTAAGTTTCTGTTACACTTCCTATACCTAAAACTGATCGTTTCTGATAAATTTTGAGAAATATAAAAATACATATTGTAATTTAAAAATTGCTTACACCCTGTAACATAGAACGAGCTGCTCAAAATTAAATTTACTGGTTAGCTGAAAGGTTAAGGTACACTACCATATAAAAGTTTTATTCCAAAATTATACAGAGTGGTGAAAAAAGTTGCTCCAAAGTTTAGGCACACATTTTATTGAATAACTTCTTCAAATTAAATGGAACACCCCGTATTTAGTGGCTGATTTCGACGCAGAATTAGATTCCCTTTAAAACTATATTAGGGTTCCCTATGCCTATCTCTTATGCTTTTTACGCAAACGGCGTTTTTATATTTTACTCTTTATCTGCTATACCTATACTACTATTTTTTTTTATAGTAGGCTTTGGCCAAGATGGCGTTAATTATTTCGAAAAAAAGGATTTAACAGTGACGCTACTTGTTAGTCAAACCATTATCGTTGTTTAAAGTAGTTTAAAATTGTTTTTCGAGATTGTTACATTTCATTAGTTAAAATGAGAACTTACCCCCAGGAACAACGAATTGATATGATCTTGGTAATCGGTCAGTGTGAAGAAAACTGTTTATTAGCGTCAAGAGTATATGCCCAAAGGTATCCTAACAGGCATCATCCTAATAAGCGTTCATTGGAAAAGTTGCAGCTTTTCCGAAGATCCAAAGAATAATTAAAAAACACAAATTTTACCCGTATCACATACAACTACATCAACAACTTTCTGAAGAAGATTATGATCGACGACTGAATTTTTGTTTATGGGTTCTAGAAAAGTTCGGTGATGATGAAATTTTTTTTGAATACGTGCTTTTTTCCGATGAGTCAAGTTTTCATAACAACGGATTAGTTAATAGACATAACTTTCACTACAGTGACGAAAATCCTATTTTTAGAACCCTTGTTCACCAGCACATATGGTGTGTTAACGTGTGGGGTGGAGTAATCGGAACGCAAATGGTAGGTCCATACTTTTTTGATGGCCACTTAAACGGTGCCATGTTTCTTAGATTTATTAGGAACAATTTGTCTATACTATTGGAAACTATTCCGCTTAATATTCGTCAACGAATGTGGATACAGCTAGATTGTGCTCCTGCACACTACTTTGATAGACGTGTTAGGAATGAATTAGATGGGCAATATCACAATAGATGGATAGGACGAGTAGGTCCACAGGACTGGCCAGCCAGGTTTCCGGACCTAACAAGTTTCGACTATTTTGTATGGGGATATATTAAAAATATTGTTAACAATACACCGCCAACGACACCTAACGATATGAAAGTACGAATAAGAGAAGCATTTCGTTCCATAGCGCCAAATATGTTATCCAGGGTTCAGCAATCATTTCGAAAAAGAGTTCGCTTATGTATTGAGAATAATGGACACAACTTTCAACATTTATTAAAATAATAATTCTTTTACTATTTAAGTTTGTTAACCGTTCAATAAAATGCTTCATAAGTAAAATATAAAAACGCCGTTTGCGTAAAAAGCATAAAAGATAGGTATAGGGAACCCTAATATAGTTTTAAAGGGAATATAATTCAGCGTCGAAATAAGCCACTAAATACCGGGTGTTCCATTTAACTTTAAGAAGTTATTCAATAAAATGTGTGCCTAAACTTTGGAGCAATTTTTTTTCACCACTCTGTATAATTTTGAAATAAAACTTTTATATGGTAGTATACCTTAACCTTTCAGCTAACCAGTAGATTTAATTATGAGCAGCTTGTTCTATGTTACAGGGTGTAAGCAATTTTTAAATTACAATATGTATTTTTATATTTCTCCAAATTTCTCAGAAACGATCAGTTTTAGGTATAGGAAGTGTAACAGAAACTTACTTTTATTTGGTCTATAGTAACTAAAACTATAAAAAATTATAGGGTGTTCCATAAGAAAAAATATAAATTTGATATGTACTTTATTTTTGTGCCACCCTGTATTTTCAAAAATAATTTTGGAATATGCTCCTCAAGAACCCACATATGACTAAACATGTCAAAAAAACACAAAAGACAAAACCATTATAATGAAAACCTATCATCGTTGTTAGTCCAGTCATTTCAATAAAGTTTTATAACTAAAAATTTCTGATACAACATTCGTCTCTAATTCACAAACCAATGATTTGGACTAATAAGTATTATACATTTTTGTAATCGTCTATTGTTGTAGAATTCAAAAATGTAGAGAAAAACATGTTGTTCTATTTAAAAAAATAATAGTGACGTCATGTACGCGAAAGTGATGACGTCATTCGTACATCCAATAATAGCGTACGATGCGTAATTGAAAATAAAGATCGACCTGTGCAAGCGTTTTGTTACAATAGCTGTAGACAGAATAGTCTAATCGATCTACAAATTCCTGCTGCACATTTCGAACCATTTCGGGCGTTAGTTGACTAACGGAGGACATTTCGAACATTTGCTGAAATAAAATTATTTTTAAGTTTACGAATCTTTGTTTTCGATATAATAAAACGTTATAAAAATTATTTTATTTTTCGTTTTCTTCATGATCTTTTTTCAATTTTTAAATTTTGAAGGCGAATAACTGCAAAACGCTTGGACTTAGGTATAGCACATGCTACATGACAAATGTTTAGAATTGTAAGGGCAATCCAAAATGCAATAAAAAATTGGGTTGCAATTTGAAAAAAAATTTTGTTTAGCAAATCTTTTTGAGACACCCTGTATAAAATTTTTTTTCTCGCAAAATATGCCCTGAAAAAATATAAAATCGACGGGTCCGAGCGATTTTGAAAAAATTGTGCTTTACGAGATATTGAATTTATTCCAACCTAAACGTCCTCACTGTATATATATTATATATATATATATATATATATATATATATATATATATATATATATATATATATATATATATATATATATATATATATTATACCGCCTACGGTAGCATAAACTGCTTAATCACTACGTTTTACCATTAAATATACAAACTTGGCCCGTAATACAATTAAATTAGTAGCACACTGATCTCTTTATTGTCCAAGCTATTTCATTTTAAACCAATCATAATTAAAAAAAGGTAACCTTAACCTAAACAACGCGTAAAATTAATGTGATGTCAATACAATCTAAATAGTCACATCAATTATCACATTTTGTCAAACGTTTTGACCTTTTTACCATATGATTCGGAAAAAATATTGTATGCATCTCGGCAATAAGGTTATTTTTTACAACTTTATGATTTATTACTAAATTCCACATTCGTCTTAAAAAATCCAGTTTATTGCCTTGATATATAAACTACTATTTCTGAATCCGACTGTGAATAGGGGTTGGGACACTATGCCATGCCCCCGGACACTACGCTGATGTGGGCATGGTTGGCGTTGTGTCCCTTGCTCACTTGTCGGCGATGTGGGTACTGTCAGCGTAGTGTCCCTATTACATTTTTTTCTAATAATCGGCGTTGTGGTCACGTTCGGCTCTGTACCCTTTATACACTTGTCGGAGATCTGGGCACTGTCGGCGTAGTGTCCCTAGTCGGTGATACGGACCATCAAAAAATCGTGTCGGCGTTATGGGCATTCGACGTAGTGTCTTAGAGTCCTATGAATAGTTGCACAATTACGTACAAATTTAGATAATTTTTTTGTATTCGCTCCTGACCTGTCTTTCATTATGGGGAATTTTTATATTTAAAGCCATAAACGTTGCTTGTGCATATTATAAATAACACTACAGAGTAGAAGAAATACGGTAACAAAAAATTTTTTAGCAGCGTCTGAACAATAACAAATGGCATATAGGTATAGTCCAACGAATTCTCATTTGTAAATTGCCTTTTAAATAACGTAATTAATTCATGTAATGAATACTTGCGTTTTTATTCGGAAAACAGAAAAAATAAGTATTAGGCATATAGTAATTTTTTGGAACAAGTACGTTAATGCACAAATGTTGACGTCCAGTTTTCAGCACAGCATGACTCTTTAGATAATAGTATGACAATGAAGATTTAACATAAGTATAGTAAGCGTGAAATTATGAAATTATAACGCTTTTAGATGCAGGACCAAAGACACAAGAGCCCGAGAGAGGTTTTCATCGGCGTGTCAATGCAATAGCGTGAGACAATAACGGGAAAATGCTTCTGTCGTTCATTAACACTGAACTGATTACATTTACGCTTAATATTCTTATTGTTTGCTTAAAGAAACTAATTTAAAACCAACAATGTTTTCTTTAATACTACAAAAATGATTTAATTATAAGAATAACTAACTGTTTATACACCTTTTATTTGTTAAATATCTATCGTGTAAAACCGCTTAGAATACACGTATTTCATATAATAAAATAGAAGGTAAACATATATTTTGGAAATAATTAATTTTTCACATATGTATTGTGATTGACACTTTCTTTCACAATGATCTACTCAATCACTATCATCTGTTACATCACTCTTACTTATTATGTTATTTGTGTAACAGACAATTGAATAAAATAAATACGTAAAAGATAAAAAAGTTTTGTTAATGTTGTAATGCATAATTATTCTTGTTTCTTGTTTATCTACTGTTTGCGTGTCATTCGTTTCTTTGATTGCCCAAAAATACTGCAAGTAGGTACCTACCTTAACTTTAAAGAAATGAGTTTGTATTTAATTAGTAACCGTTGTGAGAAAGACAATTTTAGTAAAAAACTACTGCCATTAAAATATCATTTAGATCGCCGTTATCAATACAAAGATCTTACTATAAATGAAAATTACTTAAAATATTAAACTTCGTCACAATCACTACTCATTTAGTACACTTCTACTCCTATTTGGGACTAGTTTGTAACTAATTCGTCTGTAAAAATATCACACTCTTTATAACGATTACATAAGTTATTCTTAGAATAATTATATTATGAGCAATAAAATGTCGAACTGAAATTGAGATTCATTGTTACAATATGTTTCTGGTCAATAACAAAAAAGAATTTTTGCAAATTCTATAGTCAATGGAAGTGTTCTGCAGTTTTTTCATTGTTTTTTGAATTAGGCACATAAGTATGCTTCTTTTGTGTAATTCTCCTCACTTGCAAAATATAAAGCAGGACCGAGAAATATACCTCCAGTACATACGTTAATAACCTTATACCTTCAATCATAATTAAAATAAGCTGTGAGAGCGCTTTATTTTACAAAAAAATGCAAATGCATTGTATTTAAATTGTAATTGCGACAAATCCTATGTAAACTTACATTTAATACGGATTCGATAATAATGGACCCGTGTATTCCGGAGATTTGTGCGCAAATCATGATTCGACAGCAAAGGCCGGTCATCTCGATCGTTTAGGTGCATGTAAGAATGTCACCATTGTCTGACTGTCTGACTGTCTGACTGCCTGACTGTCTGACTGTCTGACTGTCTGACTGTCTGACTGTCTGACTGTCTGACTGTCTGACTGTCTGACTGTCTGACTGTCTGACTGTCTGACTGTCTGACTGTCTGACTGTCTGACTGTCTGACTGTCTGACTGTCTGACTGTCTGACTTCTGACTGTCTGACTTGCTGACTGTCTGACTGTCTGACTGTCTGACTTCTGACTGTACTTACTTTGTCTGACTGTCTGACTCTGCTGACTGTCTGACTGTCTGACTTACTTACTGTCTGACTGTCTGACTCTCTGACTGTTAACTGTCTGACTGTCTGACTGTCTGACTGTCTGACTGTCTGACTGTCTGACTGCTGATACTGACTGTCTGACTCTGTCTGACTGTCTGACTGTCTGACTGTCTGACTGTCTGACTTGTCTGACTGTCTGACTGTCTGTACTTGTCTGACTGTCTGACTGTCTGACTGTCTGACTGTCTGACTGTCTGACTGTCTGACTCTAACGACTGTCGATTACTTGTCTGACTGTCTGACTGTCTGACTGTCTGACTGTCTGACTGTCTGACTGTCTGACTGTCTGACTGTCTGACTGTCTGACTGTCTGACTGTCTGACTGTCTGACTGTCTGACTGTCTGACTGTAACTGTCTGACTGTCTGACTGTCTGACTGACTGTCTGACTGTCTGACTGTCTGACTGTCTGACTGTCTGACTGTCTGACTGTCTGACTGTCTGACTGTCTGACTGTCTGACTGTCTGACTGTCTGACTGTCTGACTGTCTGACTGTCTGACTGACTGTCTGACTGTCTGACTGACTGTCTGACTGTCTGACTGTCTGACTGTCTGACTTACTTATTGTCTGACTGTCTGACTGTCTGACTGTCTGACTGTCTGACTGTCTGACTGTCTGACTGTCTGACTGTCTGACTGTCTGACTGTCTGACTGTTTGACTGTCTGACTGTCTGACTGTCTGACTGTCTTTCTGTCTGACTGTCTGACTGTCTGACTGTCTGACTTTCTGACTGTCTGGCTGTCTGACTGTCTGACTGTCTGACTGTCTGACTGTCTGACTGTCTGACTGTCTGACTGTCTGACTGTCTGACTGTCTGACTGTCTGATGTCTGACTGTCTGACTGTCTGACTGTCTGAATGTCTGACTCTGACTGTCTGACTGTCTGACTGTCTGACTGACTGTCTAACTGTCTGACTGTGACTGTCTGACTGTCTGACTGTCTGACTGTCTGGCTGTCTGACTGTCTGACTGTCTGACTATCTGACTGTCTGACTGTCTGACTGTCTCTACTGTCTGACTGTCTGACTGTCTGACTGTCTGACTGTCTGACTGTCTGACTGTCTGTCTGACTGTCTGACTGTCTGACTGTCTGACTGTCTGACTGTCTGACTGTCTGACTGTCTGACTGTCTGACTGTCTGACTGTCTGACTGTCTGACTGTCTGACTGTCTGACTATCTGACTGTCTGACTGTCTGACTGTCTGACTGCCTGACTGTCTGGCTGTCTGCACATTGAAAAGTGATTTATTTTGTTTTGCCGCTAAACAATGTATCACTTTCAATCTGAGTATGCACCACTCGTTACACTTTGAAGATATTGAATTTTCTACGGTAACTTTTGGCTTCATGCACGAACTGAAAATGTACCGTGTATCTTTTGAAAGCTACGTTACCATATTCAGGCAAATAAAATGCATTTGAAAATTGAAATAAGAATTTTTAAATTATTCTTTCCATTATTAGGATGGCATTGTTAGAATTCGATTACTAAAAAATCCGCTGTTATACGTACGTGTGAGAACACGATTGCGTTTTTTTAACACTTATTTAAAAACGGAGAATTTCTGAGATATTCGGCTTTACAGTTTGAAAATTCATAGTAAGTCGATATGAATTGGCACATGTTTATTTATCATGTATATTTAATACAATTAGCTTGCTTTTTAAACATTATTTGAATTCTGAAAATGTAAACTTTCACCATTGTTACACATAACAAAATACTTATCTTTTTTGGGTTTTTTTAATGGTGTATGTTAAATTAAACAATCTAAACGTTTCGATAACAGTTATCTTCGTCAGTAGTAATATTATCTATTAAAATTGTTAGAAACGTTGAAACAATTTTCTCAAAGTTGAAAAAAATTTAAAAACCCAAAAACGATAAGTATTTTATTATTTGAATTCATTCTAGAATCCCTCATTGTTAGACTGACTTGCTTTTATTTTTTAATTCGTTAATTATTATTTAAGTTTTTATTGTAATTAATAAAAGTCTGTTACTATTATTAGTTTCTAACAAATTACATTTCCAAAAACTATTAATTATTTTACCCATTACAGGTGGCGAGTAATATGGGCCATACTTTTATTATCACCAATTAAAAAAGTAAGTACATAGAAAATTGATATTCTTCAATTTACTTCGTGGAATTCCATAATTCATAATGTTTCAAATATAATTCCACAAATGTTTTATATAAAGTTTTATTTCTCAACGCGTTTCAATACATGTATCATTATCAAGACAAAATATTTAAGTAAAATAACAACAAATAGTTATGGTAACAAATTATTAAAGTACAATAGCAAACTGCATGTCACAAGTATAGCTATAACTATACCGGTTCTGTGCCACGTAGGGATTTACATGTATAAGAGAGAGACAGATAGATAAATAAGTGAAAAAGAAAAAGTATGAGAGGATTGATCTAAGTAGCGTCTCTTAGCTTTTCAGCAGCTAAGGTGCTATTCCTTAAATGTTTATAACTTTGCTAATCTAAAGAAGATTTAAATTAAAATAATGCATTAACATTCGGAGATGATCTATGAGCCACGGGACTTTAGATTTTGTTGCCCTTACAGTTTTTAGAAGCACGTGGTTATTAAATAGATCACTCAGGTAGGTGTGAAATTATTTCATTTTTAAATTAATGTCAGGAAAAGGCAACGTATTTCATTCCCTTCCCAAGGGGGAGGGAGGGTTGTTTGAGCTTTCCAAGTTCCTTCAGCCATAATCATGGATTCCCAGCATGCGTACATACTTTACGTATATATGCATGGTGGGATTAAGGATGGGTGTGGTCAGGATTGGATCGGAAGGAACGGAGTTAGGGTTCTGAGGGGGAATACAACCCCGACATTCGCCTAAATAGCCGAACATGGTGTGTGTATACGCAGTGACCATGCCGCTACATGTGTATGAGGAAAACCCCCTGAAAAAACCTCATACAGGGTAACCGACAACGAGAAAGGAACCCATTACCTCCCGAATGCTAAGCAGGTCGTGCTGCCACTACTCTACTAGCTCGGTTATTAATGTCAGATTCTCGAAATGTATTAAACCAAGGTGTATTGTGCAAATCGTAAATAAAATTGTTGGAGTTTAAAGATGTAAAGCTTCGCAAGGTAAATTCTTTTGAGCTGATTTTTTAAAGGTTGACCGAATCGCAAAATACAGCTTGATGGTTACTTTTTGATTCTGAGTTCAGCCCGTATTTACCAGACAATTCGGACACGAGATAAAAATTGCATCTAACAATGATAAAGTACGTGTCATGCTGGTCGGTTCCTTAATCAACTGTATAAAATTATAATTATCGAAACATTCCGTAAGAGGATTATTTAACAATGAATTCACCAAAACAAATAGAAACATCATAAATAGAAGTAGTATGTGAGAGATTGTCATCAATGTCTGTAGTACATTTAGAAATACTTTTCGAAGATGGTCGATAAAAAGTTCCAACAACCAATTTTGTGAACATAATTTAAATTCGACAAATAAAACTTGGAGGTTACTTTCCCGTTTTGTATTCAAATAATTATTATTATAATAATAATTATAATTATTCAAGTAGTTATACACACTTTTAACAAACACTGTAATTCCCCCACTTTTACTGCCATTTCTCTTTTTACGAAATTGTAATGATGGAATTAGTGGTAATATTTTCATTTACCTATGTTTCGGAACCCTGATAAAAATCGATATCTTGATGTATAACAAAATCTACAAAACTATCAAAGCTGGATAATATAGAACCTATATTCAAGTGGGCTATCTTCATGAGTAAAATAAGGTACAATTCCGGTGTAATAAACATTTAAGAAACTGTACCGATCTATATTATCTATATTAAAAAACAAGTTTCATAACACCAGTCTTGAAGCACGAATTTAAGTTTAGAAAATTGAGAGGCGTAGCCACGAGTTTTTTAAAGAATGAATGCTTCAAGGTCTTATGAAACACGTATTTATGCTATTTCTTGTCATTTGCCCTTTTATGCCGTTTTTAAACAATTTTTTTTATTTTATTTGATTTAGGGATTTTTTTGGCGGTTGATAATGTCTTAATTTTAATAGTGAAAATTTGATCTAGTCGCCTTTTATTTTATCCAAATTCTGCCACAAAACACGAAAATGGAAGTTAATCAAGATAATCTTGCATGTACGCTAGTAGAATGGATGCAGCATCGCCGTCATTTTATTTTATGTGACGTCATAGGCCACGCCCACTCTCACACGTTACCCGCCCATTTCCCGCCCCTTTTTGTCTGCTACTATTCCGGCGTCATTTTCAACCACTTCATGATGTATTTACGGTACTTACTCCCTTAATTAGGGCCCTTTTGACAGTATTAAGAGCCTTTTTGGCAATCCAACCTCAGGAGGGTAGGCATTCGCAGTAGTCTTGGTTGTTGATGCGCGTGCATATAGCGTTCTGCTTGGAGGGCCTGAGGGTTGGTCAGGTCCCCTGGTCCATAGACTCCGCACAGATACACTCCCTGGTTTCTGATTGGTGTCGGCCATTTTGTGGGCGTGGATTGTCGGCTATTTTTTGTTTGGTCTGCCATTTCCGTAAATGGCGAGAAATTAGAAATAGCGTTATAATAAAAGGCTCGATTCCATCTCGTAAGACAGCTATGTGTGTGTACAAGTATGGGTGTGTGTGTCTGTGTGTGTGTGTGTGTGTGTGTGTGTGTGTGTGTGTGTGTGTGTGTGTGTGTGTGTGTGTGTGTGTGTGTGTGTGTGTGTGTGTGTGTGTGTGTGTGTGTGTGTGTGTGTGTGTGTTTATTTGTTTGTTTCTTGTATGTGTTGTTTTGTGTTGTGTTGTGTGTGTGTGTGTGTGTGTGTGTGTGTGTTTGTTGTGTGTGTGTGTGTGTGTGTGTGTGTGTGTGTGTGTGTGTGTGGTGCGTGCGTGTGGTGGTGTGCGTGCGTGCGTGCGTGCGTGCGTACGTGTGTGTGTGTCTGGGCGTGCATGTGGATGTATGTTAGTATCCACGATAACTTCAGAACCATGCCACGGCGCGTGGGCGTGTGTGTGCGTGTGAGTGTGCGTGTTTGAGTGTGTGTGTGAGTGTGTTTGTGTGTGTGTGTGTGTCTGGGCGCGCATGTGGATGCATGTTAGTATCCACGATAACTTCAGAACCATACCACGGCGCGTGAGCGTGTGCGTGCGTGCGTGTGCGTGGGTGTGTATTTGTGTGTGGGCGCCATGTGGATGTATGTTAGTATCCACGATAACTTCAGAACCATAACACGTACGTATTTGAAATGTTGTATTTTAGCCTCATTTCATTTTGCTTGGAGCTTCTAAACCAGCTGAATATTGCAAAGATATAAAAAAATACCTAGATATCCACCTAAACCATATCGATTAATTATGTTCTATGCAATTTTTTGATACGACGCGTAAAATTTAAGTGTTACTTCAAATTTTTTCAATATCTTTATAACATTAATTTTATAAGAAAGAAAGAAAATTTAATTTTTCATAGCTTTTCTTCGTAAAGTTTCTTAATATAACGCAAGGTAAGTCTAAAAATTAAATTAAATATGAACGAAAATGGTTAACCTGTATTATTGATATCTTATAGAAGCGGGTGGCTTTGGAATTTTTTTTCAAGTTAATATGTATTTATGAGTATATTCTATTTTTTTTATTGGTGCACCATTTTATCTATTTAAAGCACGCCTTAGCGTGTTTAAATCGAACTTTCAAAAACGCGCATTTTTTAAAGTTACCATGGCAACATCAACAACTCAAGAAAGGTGAAGTCTAAATGACAATTTTTTGATTATTGATCTGACAGGAGTACCTTGTAACGTCCAATAAAATATTACTAACAAATTCAAAACCTTTATTTAAACATTATTTAACACTTTTGATTTTATAAATAAAAATAGAAAGTACAGCTAGTATTGTTAGATACATTAATTTTTATTTACATATTTTACATTATTAGTTCTTATTTCCATTTTTTGTAGTAATATTATTTATGATTTCAAGGTGAACTAATAAAAAAAAAGCGTAAAGTATTCGTGGATAACTGGTCTTTAAAACACTTACGCTATTTCGAGCACTCCGGCTGCGCAGTCGTGCTCGAGAAATCGTGCCTGTTTTAAAGACCTTTTTATCCACTTATACTATACTTTAATATACAATTCTTATTTTCTCCCTAAATTTGGGGTGTTTTATTATTACACCAAAAGTAGACGGTTCACACTAACCTCTAATCTGATTATATGTCAAACTTAATTTAACAGTTGCCACATTTAATTGAAATAAATAGTAACTAGGGATCACTGTATAATAATAGAAGGAGCCTATTGAATCTTAAGTGAAGTGGGGACCGCCGTATTATAACTTACCCATAAATTTATTCTGAGGTGTTCATCAATTGAAATAAAGATTTTCATTAAATTCCACAAAATAATTTTAAATAAATATAAAAAAATTCTCATTTTTAATACTTAAAAAAAGCCAACATATATGATTCATGTGAAAATAAATTAATAAAATTTGACGTTAATGAAAAATATTATACCAATTTTGTAAAAATCACTCCCAAACCTAGGGCAAATAAAAAAAAATAGATTATACTTATCTCTGTCTGAGAAAAAGTTTTAAACGTCATTCTGACATAGATTATTGTTTTTGTTTCTACAATGTTGCCTGTTTTCGTTATGAACGTATAAAAGAGGTTGCATAGTTATCCTAAAAAAATTATAATTAGAATTATTTCATTTCTTTTTGTTTCCACTTTTAAGGTCGTGAGTTGCTTCACACCAGACATTTTTCTTAATTATAAAAATGAAAAATATGTAGGTCTATGTAAAGTCTTTTTAATTGAACGTGATCATACATTATGACATCAAATTTAAACAGTGTTGTCAAATGTTTGTTTACATTTCAACATTCAATAGAAATAAAATACTTATCTTTTTGTTGTTGTTAAAGATGTTGTAAAAAATTTTGTCAAAGTTGAAAAATTAAAACATAAACATCAGCCTGCTATCAACATAACAGTTTGAGAAACGTATAAATCCACCTATAGAATTAAATTTTAGTAAAGAATAACTAGGTCATTAAAAATTAAATATTGTTAAACTGTCTTAAAGATGAGAAATCAGAACACTTTCTAACGGCGAAAGCTAACAATGAAAAATGTCAGCCAAAAAAAAACACATTTAACAAAATTTAATCAAGTTATGACGTAAGTGTAAAGTTTTGAAAAACTTCAATTTCAAAATGATAGAAGCATTCACAAATATAAATATGACATCAAATAAAATAATCCAGTTAAATCTAACAAAGAGATACCTCAACATCGCTTTCAGAATCACTATCTTCATTTAAATCTATTATCATCTGTGCGATGTCGTCTTGAGCCACACGCTGAAAGAAGACATTTAACACAGCGTAATTAAAACATTAATGTACTTCTCTAACAGCAGTTAAAGTTAAAAAAAGGACCACCATGATCACGTTCCGCTTCGAAAACCGAAATTAAAGATACAATCATCTCTTTTCCTCTACTAGCAAACCGCTTGCGAGACAATTATAAACGCGAATGTTCTGAAAACAGATTTTTTATAACGAAGGCGGTATACAAATACGTAAAACTCTCGAGGCACGAAACGAAATAAATCAAAATATAAGGTTAGAAATTAAACAAAACAAATGGCAACGTAGATTATTTAAAAAAAATTCCGCCAAATCGCTCGAGCGAAGTTCACTAGAACTCACTGAGATTTGTAATGCGTATGTATAACTGGTACGTTGGTATAATAAAACGTCATTCTCACGGGATAGATCACGTGGTTTTGAAAAGAGTTTACATAAACTTTATAAAACATGTGATGGGAATAAATAAATTTAGCATAATGGGAAACAAATTGCAACCTACCTAAAATTACCTAACCCTTGGAAACGCAGTGATCATGCCTTAAAACGATCTTCTGCTACCTTAGTTGCTGACGCTGGAGCGACAATGACGACACTAAAACGACACAGTGGCTGGCAAATGCTTCTGTAGCAGAAGGATATATAGCCCACTTCAAGCGTAATAAAATGGACATCGCTAAAAAAATTACGACTCAAATTAGTGCTATTAATTCTGCTTCTTTTAACCCAACCACAATATCCAGTGCCGTTGTAGATTCCAATATTTCATAAGTAATATACAACGTGATCAATCTCAAGTGTACTGTAGTGGTATGACAAAAATCCCTAGTTGTTAATATTGTTGTTTTGCAGTTGGCTGCTTTGGATTTTTAGTGTGGCTTTAGTCGTTTTAGTTTGTCAGTTTATGTCATATTATACCTTCGTTTTTCACTTTTGTATTTTCTTGGTGCCGAAATGTTACAAAATGTATTTGCGAATATGCAACGTAGGGTGAACTTATGTTTACAATTTAATGGCGGTCATTTTGAACATATGCTGTAAAGAAAAGTGTGATAACTAATGTGTACCTAAGGAGTTAAAAAAAATTTTGTAAAAGATATTATCATTCCATAAACATGTGCTGTAAATTTTATTTAATTATAATGAAATTATAACATTTAAATACTTAAGATTCATTATTTTGTAATGATGTAATCCAATCATTAAATAATATTTTATTTATTTTGTTGTATTTTATAGTATTTTATAGTCTAATCAAATACAAAATAGTCATTATTTAAATTAAGTTAATGACCTTCATGCAGATTTGAAACTGATCGTAGTTTTTACTCGAACCATGCTCTAGAGTAGCTAGAGCATCAGTGGTACCAACTTAAATATTTTGATCACGTGGTATACAATTGAGATTGATCACTCGTTACATCTTTATCTACTGATAACCTCACCGTATTAATATTTCAAACTGTAATGTTACCATCAAAGTTATTAATAAATAGTTCTTTTGGCATTACTAGTTTATATTTTGTTCATAGTTTAAATGAGGCATTCTGATATTTTGGAAAAATTATTTTGACTTTGACAAATTTTACATGCAACTTAATAATTATAATATAATATAATTATAATAATAATGTAAGGCAAAGGATGTTCCTAGATTTTAATTTTCGCGACCGTATTTGTACAGTGGTGGATAAAGTATAGTATTTGACTCGCGTAAAATGATTGTATTACACTCGGATAGAAACCATCATCGTGTAATAATATACTATTAAACCTTCCACTATATAATAGACACAAAATAGTATATTAAGAAACGACTATCTTAAGAGGCGCTTTTATCGCACGCGTTTAGAAAACGAGCCGCGCAGCAGCGGTGAGTTTTGTAAACGACAAATGCGACAAAGCGTCTTATGAAACGTGTTTCTTATACCATTTTTTCTATTTTGCATGAAAATTTGAGAATTATTGCATTTTAATTATCAAATATCAACATTACAAAGTTGTCAATTTTTGTTACTTTTACATTTATGTTGGTAGAACTGGCAATTTGAAATTCTCGATTCAAAATTTTAAAGTTTTCATTCGTATTTAACAGCTAAAGTGTTAGGTTATGTTGTGTTTACATTGAAATTTATGAAATTTTGACAGTGTTACCAATCCGATAACAATACAATTTGCGTATCGTAATGAGCCACATTTCGATACGCAAATGACGTCACGCGCATCGTAATAAAAGCATTATGAACGCAAAATAGAAAAATACTTATTTAAACAAAACGCCAAAGCCATCCGCTTCATAAAATACCCATAATACAATTTAAGCGTTTTCAAGCCTACTTAAGTCATTTTTAGACTTAGTTTGCTTTATATTAAAAAACTATAGAATTAATTTAATTTTAGTTAATTTTTTTTTAAAAATATGTCTACACATTTATCGATATATATATATATATATATATATATATATATATATATATATATATATATATATATATATATATATATAAACAGTGTCCGTCTAAAGTCTCCCCCCCTACCATATTTTGCGAACCATAAAACTTAAATTAATAAAATTGTGGGAAACCATACTAAGGCACATATATAACATTTTTTTATGTTATTCAATGACATAATCATTAAAATGACGGACAACCGCCATTTTGTAAAATAATTTTAAATGGATCGCATGGCAAGTAATACCTTATTTGAAAGCTCCTTTCAATTCCTTTTCGACGATATCAACAACATTAAAATATTACTACTAATTTATGAGTTTCAACCCAAAAATCTCAAAACATTAATTGGCATTTTTGGGTTTAAACTCATGAATCAGCGCTGTCAGGGGTAAACAGGGACACCGCAAGGCAAAGTGATCAAACGTAGCAGTCTAGAATGAATATTTCCAACCGGATTTGAAGCTAATGAGCTCTTGGTGTAAAGGCGCCACCATGGTTTTAAGACGTCCGTTGCCAGAGTGGCGACCGCTTTGCTTCAGTGTGTTGCTTTGTTGTGTTTTCGTAAAGTAGTACAAAAATGAAAAGATTTTTATTAAATAAGTAAATGTCAGGTCGATTGAGAGCGATCAAACATCGACAAGTGGTGGAATATCAAATAAAGACAAATATTGTAAAAATGATGATAACTATTTAAATTTTAGCTTTACCTCAGGATTGCAGTAAGGGCTGTGCATACAAGTTCTAGCGGCCGAGTGTACATTCCCAATTGAGCTAAAGCGGCATCTCTAGCATAGTTGAAAAATCCCGCGTAAGTATGTTTACTGAACAAGCCACGAGGCTTGTAAAAACCTCACACCATCACAGGAGAGCTTGTTCTACTGGATACTCTGGGAGAATTATATACAAAAGGAGCTTTGTGCAACAACACTATTAGTTATCACATAACTCTGGATCTCAACAAACAATTAGAAGGCATGGGATTGGTCTCCAACTTGATGAGGCTACTGACAGTAACAAAGTCCAACACATTTTCTGTTACGTACGTTTCCTGGTCGTTATGGAGATTACAGACGCATATTCCTTAGCTAAATAGCACATACTGTATGGACCCATTGCTCGATCCGTAGGAAAGCACTTGCATCAAAGTAAGAGCTCTCCATTGAATTTCGTATTAAAACTTGTCGTAGACCTAGTAAATTACATAAAATCTAGGTCACTGGAAGCCAGATTTCTTAAAAAGCTATATTTGAACATAGAAGCTTGACACACGACCCTTATGTACTGCTGTAATGCACGATTGCTTTCACGTAGTAACATCGGGATATCGGGCTATGTCAAAAGATTGACAAATTTTCTACACGAAGAAAGGTCATGAAAACTACACAACTTTCTGAGCCCGTATTTTTGCTAAAACTAACGTAACAAACAAAATCAGCGGCAGACTAGGTAGTCGACCTACCGCTAATCGGTTGGTTTGCTATTGAAGCCCATTCGGTGCTATTAATTTTATTTATGTGTAACGTGGGTATATTTTGCTTGTTACAGGTCCTGAAACAGATTTGCAACTGAAACAAGCGTATTTGTGCGACATATATGACAAGATGAATGCCTAAAATCTATCTCTGCAAAACAAAAGCATTTGAATTTTGAAACTTTTCGATAATGTTGCGGCGTTTACGACAAGTGGTTACGAAAAGTCAATGCGGGCATATTGTGTGCAACAGTTAACATGAACCTGTTCAACGGAGGCACCATCAACCATACTGTACAATTCCAAAATTATTTGATGAATTATATGGCTGTCGTGTACAATCACCGGATGAGTAAAACGTTATACTATGAATGATCACAATCACTACAAAGTAGTGTTTTGATCTTTATGATGGAAGATGAATATTATAAAGCAATCACTAATATAATTTCAGCGTTTACCTGTAAGTATTTTTGTAAATTTTGCCGTATACCGGACGCTAACAAAGAAAGACACGAAAACTGTAAACATGCAACAAAACTTTTGCGAACAATAACTGTGATGATTGCAGTTTTCGAGATGCAGAGTGTATAAAGCTGCATAAGGAGTAAGGATTGTCCAACACATTAAGAAAATGTCTTACGTGTTTAGCCATCGTGCAAACAAACAAGCAAACTATGGAATTAAGCGCTGCCCTACGTGTGCAGGTGAAAAACCATACACTAATGCTGCATTGCAAAGAATTTACCAAATATAAAAAAACAGGAAAAAGATTCTGTTTTCGTTCCACGATATTGAACGCATACAAGAAACTTTAAAAGACAGCCCAACAGTCTTTAAACAAACAACCTAATTTATATGACACACAAGAACTGTACCACCAGTATATAAAAAACCACGATATTAAACAAACGTGTCTAGCATGAATAAACACATTATTACAATAGTACATAATAGTAAAGTTACGAGAACGATGATTACTTCTATGACATGCAACAAAATCGAATTTACAGACCCTGTAAACCTTTTACTTGTGACTTTAAATACTCTAACAAAACATTCAACGTTATAGGCTCAAAGGGGTATTTTCCAAACTCTTGAAATACGATGGCAACCAAAATTTTGTGGAGCCATTGCCAGCTCCGCCTAGGAATTTCCTTCAGGCCATTTTACACAAGTTCTGGGTTTACAACACGCAGGCCTTACCAGGGAAGTCCGGTTAAGTAAGAGCACTTTAGTTACTACACGTCTACCAACACCGGATACCAATTCTACGGGTGTTATTACCATAGATGGGGGGAAAACTGTTTCCCTAACCAGGCAGTACAGCTAAAAGCAGACACAAGACAACCACTAAAATGTTTTGTGTAATAGGTTTAGAATAAACCAAACCGTCATTTTGCAACAATAATGGGTACACAATAGTACATTACAATAGGATTACGCTGTACAATGTACTTTAAGTTTGATAAAAAAACGTTAATTTTTGGTAAATTTTGAGCGTGTGTGGGACGGGGGTACGTGCGTACATGCGTGCGTGCGTACGTGTGTGTGTAAGATGTGTGTGAGACGTGTGTGTGTGTGTGTGTGTGTGTGTGTGTGTGCTGTGTGTGTGTGCGTGTGTGTGCGTGTGTGTGTGTGCGTGCGTGTGTGTGTATGTGTGTGTGTGTGTGTGTGTGTGTGTGTGTGTGTGTGTGTGTGTGTGTGTGTGTGAGCGTATAGATGTTCGTAGACGCGCGCATGTGCATATGTGGTTTTCTGTTAGTATGGACAATAACTCTAGAAAAATAAAGTTTACGTACTTAAAAAAATTTCTATTTAAGGTTATATTAATATTGATTGATCGGTCATTCAATGAAATAAAGCTTATCTAATTTCAATGATGGTGTCATCAATACTTTCATTTAACACACTATAAAGTTTTGAGTTTTGTGTAATAGGTTTAGAATAAACCAAGACGTCATTCTGCAACAATAATGGGTACACAATAGTACATTACAATAGGATTACGCTGTACAATGTACTTTGTGTTTTTTTTTTTGAGAAAGACGTTAATTTTTGGTAAATTTTGAGTGTGTGCGGGGGGGGGGGCGTGCGGGCGTGCGTGCATGTGCGTGCGTACGTGCGTGCGTGCGTGCGTGTGAGTATGTGTGAGTGTGTGTATGTGTGTGTGTGTGTGTGTGCGTGTGCTGTGTGTGTGTGTGTGTGTGTGTGTGTGTGTGTGTGTGTGTGTGTGTGTGCATGTGCGTGTGTGTGTGTGTGAACGTTTACATGTCCGTAGACGCGCGCATGTGCGTATGTGGCTGTCTGTTAGTATAGACAATAACTCTAGAAAGATAAAGTGTACATAACAACTTTCTATTTAAGGTTTTCATGTCTCCTGGAACGGATTTTGGGAGAAATCCAGCGACCAATAGAAGGAATTACTTGGTAACAGTTTTTCGATTTTATCAAATATTTCTGTAACAGCTGCATATTTTAAAGATAAAATATACCAACTTATAAATATTAAAATTATTAATTAATTTTAGCAGTACGTTCCTAAGGTAGAATTTAAGTATTTCATCATTTTTTTTCAATATCTGAATAACGAACAAAAATGTTTTTTAAAGATAATTCAATTTTATATAATTTCTTGATACGAAACCAAATAAGCCTTAAAAATTAATTAAATAGGTTTTAAAACGCGCAAACTGTATCTGACAAATGATTATTGTGTATTTACGGTGTTATTTATTTTTATTATGAACGTATTCCAAGGGAAGATGCATAATTATACTAGAAAATGTATTATTTCATTCCTTTTGGTTTCCACTTTGTAGTTTAGAAGTCTAGTGTGTTCTTGCACTAGATATTTTTTGATATAAACATATGGAATCCATATTTAACAAAAAAAAAGACAACCAAGAGTTTCTATCAATAACTTATTCATTTTCACACTGGAAACTTTTTCCATACAAGTCATGCTTATATATGAATAATTTAATTTTAGTATTAATATAAAACTTACAACTGATTAACACATTAAGTTTAAACAAAAAATATAATTAATTTTCTGAAATTATCTGTATTATTATTGAAGTTCAAATACTAGTTTTGGTAAGAAGCTAAATGGTGTTTAGTTTGTGATTTGTTAACGTGACAATAGCATTATTTTTCATTTACAGATTCACAATACACAGCAAATAGAAGACACAACTGAAATTGAGTATAGTGCAAGTACCAGTACCAGTATTGAAATAGGATCAAATAGTATAATATCAGAATCGTCAAAATCGATTGATCATACATTGAGGCCTGGTAATCATTCAAGAGAAGCGTTAGCACAGTCTGCCAGTGAACATGAGTCGGTAAGATATTTTTAAAAATTACTTTTCGTGAAAAACGTAGATTCAATACGTCGGTATGTAGGCAATATTTGTATCTTATAGTGGTTTGTACAAAAGGGTTGCCAGCGGTGCATCCTGTTGGCCCGTGAAAATAATTGCAACTTCATCAGTGTTCTAGTTGGGCCGGTTCATAATTTCTTTCCGTTATACTCGTCGGAAATTCAGGTTGACAAAAAGAAAACAAAACACTTTTTTTCACGATTGAACTTTTTCGTTTACTCACCATATCTGTTTCCAAGACAGTAGGATACGTTTATTGGTTGCGAGGCCCAACTCGTCGGAAAGATTCTACTTACCAACGTAAAATTATATACAGGTCTGACTTATACTAAGTAAAACAAAGACAGTACAATCAGTTCACGTGCTAAGTGAGATAGAATACACAACAAACTAAAAGCGCTGAAGCCATACATGCGTCTTTTGAGTAGGCTAGTATCACGGTACTAAATATATTTAGTATCGTGGCTAGTATCAATGACACATTTAATTGCCATTGTCAATGAGAATTGAAAATCAGTGTTTTTGCAAGTCCCGAATTGTATATTTTTGTCTAAATTATTTAGTTAATTAATTACAGTAAAGTTAATAGAGCATATAAGCTCTTTATTATATTTTCAAAATATACGGGTGTATTTAAAAATCACCGACAAACGAAAACTGGAGATTCTATGATTCAAAATAAGACAAAAATGATCATAAACGCTTTTCCGAAAATGCTTCCTAACCGAGATCCAGGTTGATTAAAAAATACTTTTTTTAAGGTTTTTTTAAGATTCCTCAAAAATTACAAAAGATATTACACTGAGATTTGGTACACCTAAACTGACTCCATCCAGTGGCGTAGAATATTTTAAGTTAATCAGTTTAAGTAAAAAAAAACACAAGCCCCTGGTTTTTTTGAAGAAATATTTTTTTGATAGATTCAACATTTAATTCTGCAAATAAAATCATACTTAGTATTTTTTCGATTTGGCACTCCGTTTTTGATATATTTTGCATTATCATAAACGACCACATTATTCAATAAAAATCAAAATTTGTTTTATTTTACAAAAAAATAACGCAGTTAACTATTAGGTACATTATTAAAGAGATATTGCAGGAATCAAAAACAAAATAATAACTATTTTTATACATATTGTTCAAAATGTCCTCCTCCCTTTTGAATGCAAGCTTGTATTCTTCTTAGCAAATGAAACCTAACACGCTGAAAAATTTGTGGCCTAATCTCATCGCATGCCATCTGTATGCGATTCCAAAGTTGTTATCGATTATCAATTTGAGCAGAATAGACACGAGTTTTCAGATACCCCCGCACAATCTGACGATCGTGCCGACCACGGTACTTCACTTCCTCGTCCAATCCAGCGGCCAGGGACCATGCATTTAAAAATTCTCTGACGTTTCGTGTAGAATGTGGTGGTGCACAATCATGCATGAAATACATGTTCATTCTAACATCTAAGGGTACGTCGTCAAACAATTCTGGCAAATCTTCTCTCAAAAAATTTAAATAGAATTCGCCAGTAAGTCTTTGAGGAAAAAGGATAGGTCCGATTAAGTGATCGTCTAGTATACCTATCCAAATATTTTCGCTAAATCTATGTTGGTGAGCTGTAACTACAGTTAGATGCTGATTTTCATCTAACCATTTGTGGGAATTATGCAAGTTTATTATTCCATTTCGGGAAAAAATACACTCATCAGTGATCAATAAGTTTCTAACAAATTGTACATCTTCAGCATTTTTATTTAAAAACTATTCGCAAAAATTCATTCGACGAGGATGGTCAGTAGTAGGTGAAAGGGATGTAAATTTTGTTCTCGTAAAACTTTCCAAGACTTGCTATGCGACACACCAAATTCTAAACCTAACCCACGCGTACTTATTGATGAATTTTCATAAACTCTATCTAAAATTTGTTCCTCAATTTCAACTGGTACACGAGCATTTCGTCCGGATTTTTTCTTTCCTTTTAAACTTCCATACTCTAACAAGTTACCATGAGCGGTTCTAAGCGTAGTATGATGTGGATGTCTTCTATTTGGAAATATTTGTTCATAAAGTCGAGCAGCTGCACGAGCGTTGCAATTAGTATTACCATAACATAAATGCTTATCGAGCAGTTCTCGTTTGGAATAATTCATTTTTTCACAGTAATTAGACACAAACAATGAATTACAAAACACGCGTAAATGCAACTATTTTAGCAAGCATAAGATACGTAACTGTCAAATGTAAAGCAATCTCTGATTTATTTAATTTGGTTATTACTGAATAATGTAGTCGTTTATGTTAATGAAAATATTTCAAAAACGGGTGCCGAATCGAAAAAATACTAAGTATGATTTTACTTGCAGAATTAAATGTTGCATTTAACAAAAAAAAATATTTCTTCAAAAAAAGCAGGGACGTGCGTTTTTTTTTTACTTAAAGTGATTAACTTAACATATTCTACGCCACTGGATGGAGGTAATTGACTCAAACTTACGTGATTAATTGTACTTAATTAGACATTTAGGTGTACCAAATCTCAGTGTAATATCTTTTGTAGTTTTTGAGGAATCTTAAAAAAATCTTAAAAAAAATTATTTTTTAATCAACCTGTATCTCGGTTAGGAAGCATTTTCGGAAAAGCTTTTTTTATCATTTTTGTCTTATTTTGAATCACAGAATCTCCAGTTTTCGTTTGTCGGTGATTTTAAAATACACCCTGTATACTGAAACAAGTTCATTAACTTAATTAAATATAATTTTATCTCATAGTTTTGATATTAAGTATGTAATTGGAAAAAATAAAAATATAATGAAGTTAAAATTTGTCCTGTTAAAATAAATGGACCTTAATTGGTTTAGCTCCAATTCGTTAATATTAAAATGATTACTAAAAATGATCAAATTAAGTTTTTATTTATTGGATAAAATGAATTTCTTTGTATTTTTTTTAATAATGGTATGATAGACAAAATTATAATTGATATGAGAAGTGCAATTACTCCCACGAACTGAATTTTATCATAGATTGGGTTACTGCCTTCCGTAAGGTGGAGGTCTTTTCGAAAATCTTATAGAGTTTTGAAAAAGTGCATTCTGTTTATTTTTAAAAATAGTTGGTTTGTCAATAAGAATTATAATGCTAAAGTTAAACCTTAAACTTTAGTTATACTATCAATGTAAATGTTAATGTTCTTGTTTGTAGCTCTCGTTTCTTCTTGGTTCTTCTTACGAGTAGTAATCGAACCATGCCATAAATTCGCAGTTACAATAATCTTCGCTATTTGAGGTATTATCATTTAATGTTTAAATGCAAGTATTCGCTTAATAGTTTCAAAGAACACGCGACCTTTCAACATCTTAATTGCTCTGATTTCGTTAGAAATGTTGAAGCTAGATTGAAGGAGATCTAAGTAGTTCAAATTTTGTGCTCGCAACATCGGTAAAGTTATGTCTCTCTCACACTCATATTATGCTTATAGGGTTTCTTTTTAGCTTATTATAAGTCAGACCCGCAATGTTTTTCCATACCTGTATAGATACTATATTTCATAACAATAAGAACAAAAAATTTGGACATTTCTATTTAAAACGTCACTTTTGAATTTTCGTTTATTTAATAAAAATTAAATAATTTGAATTGTGGTAAATTTCATACAATCGTGCAAAAAACACTATGAGCATCACGAACATTAAGGGTTGTACTGGTCTCCGGCCGTCGACCGGTAAACGTCCCTTACTATTCTTGATACTCAATATACTATTACAGTGATTTACTGTCAAATACACATCATAGCTTGTATGGTGTAATTTGTAAGAAAGTAGAATGCACATAGATGACAAAGTTGGTCTTTACGGAAAGATCTAATTAGTAACTAAATATAGAATGGAAACGCCCTGTGTATAACAAATTACCTAATATCTTGAGTAATAAATTAACCGATGCTCTTACAATTTTCTTACTTTAAGAAAACAGTGGTAATACAAGAACTCGAAGTCAATTCACCACACAACACACGCACGTACAGACATTTATCAAAAACAACTTTTTGATTTAAGGGATCTCGAAAAATGGATATTTCCAGTAGTAGTTCAATTTCAAATCTCTGTCCGATTCCAATAAGTTTCCCTTTAAGTGGAAAAGTTAAAAATTAATTACTTAAAGCTTTAAAATGTATTCAAACGTAAACATCGTACGACAACAATTTAATAACAAATTTCTATCGAGGGAAATTAGGTATTTTTTTGTGGAGGAAACAGACACATTTAATTAAAGTAGTACGCGTTTTAAAATAATACGTGTCCCAGAAACCGAAAATACGCATTTGCGCTTCAAAGTTTTTAATGCATGAACCCAGGAAGCGTTGGCAGATGAGTACTAACTCACGTACTTACTTCATTAATGTAGTGGTGGAAAAAAACGCCAATATTTTGAATCACTTAATAGTATATTATATATATATATATATATATATATATATATATATATATATATATATATATATATATATATATATACAAGGACTAAAGTACAACTTTTAATCCCGAGAGTGAGTCCTATGGTGTATATGTCGTAGGCTTATTGTAAAATCAGTCTTATTATAAAACGCCTAGGTTTTTTCAATATGACTAGGCGTATTGTAATACGTTACAAATAAATAAGACTCACAATTTGACTGATAATTTTAGACGTATTATAATACGCCGACCACTTCGTCTTATTGTTAAAATACATCTGCGCGCGATTGTTTTAGAATACAACTAGAGGAAATTCGGCGTATCAGAATGCGACTGACGGTATGGCAGTCAAATTGTAAAACAATCTGTACCAATAAAAAGAATTAAAGTGTGTAAAATACATATAGAGATATTCTAAAACAACGAGAAAACCGATTTTAACTCTTCAACTTTTTGTAGCGGGGACATAATAACATTCACTTTCAAATATTTAAATTACAAATTAGAGATTTGAATTATTTGTTACAACATGGTCCGCCTCTATGTCATTTGCTAGTACATTTCATATGAGCTTTAAAACAAAAACATTTATTGCTATGACACTGCGTCTTGCTTGGTTTTCAGGAACACTTTTTAAATCCCTGTCCCTCAAATTTTGAAAATAGGTTTAAAGGTTCCCTTAATGAAATTGTCTTTTCTTGGGGAACATTAATTATTTCAATAGTTTGGTAGTTAGTAATTTCATCCCTAAAAAACCATCGATTTAACAAGCCGTGTATGGTACCAACTAGATACACTCCTTTGGTGATATTCACTGTAGTTCCGAATATGTTTTTAACGCCTAGTGGTCCTCTATCTACTTTAGGGACTTCAACTGCAATATTTTGGTCGACATCAAGAGGTTTTACTTTTTTATTGCTGGTTTTTAGCATTTTTCCTGCGGCTCGTTTTTGACCCACGGCACGTCCTTTTCTTTGGTCTTTCACTATTTCTTCATTTGTGCATAAACCACACTTCCACCCTGGTCCACTAGTGGAAACTGATGCACTTAAATTATTTTGATCCGTACATTCTATACATTTTTTAGTTGAAACGTCATTAATATTTTGTTTATTGTAACTAACCAATTTCGCTTGGAGTATGCTTTCATTATCTTTCTTCGCTACTTCGTGTGTAGTAATATTATCATCAATATGAATCATTTTTAGAATACTTATCTTTTTTGGAGTTTTTAATGGTGTATTTAAATTATACAATCTAAACGTTTCGATAACACTTACAGTTATCTTCGTCAGTAGTAATATTTGTAAAAATTGTTAAAGATGTAAACAATTTTTACAAATATTACTACTGACGATGATAACTGTAAGTGTTATCGAAACGTTTAGATTGTATAATTTAAATACACCATTAAAAACCCCAAAAAAGATAAGTATTTTATTATGAGTGTTAATGATGAAAGTTTACATTTTCATGAATCATTTTTATTCCGTGATTTATCTCTAAACGGTTTATATTTCCTTCTAGTCCCAATGTAAGTATCATACTGTCATCAGTATTATGTAAATTGGTCATTGTACATTCGTTTTCGTTGTTAATGTTTGCAGAATCAACAGTATAATTTAAATCAGCGATTATATACTCTTCTTTATTGTTATTGTTTATAACCTGTATTTGTACGCTGGTTTGGTCATCGTGTAATTGTAACTCATCGGACGTTTCATAATGGCCAACATAAGTACCTTCAGAACAACCTTCAAATGGAGAGTTACTTAAAATTGTTTCCAACTCTTCTTCTGTGTTATAGTTCTAACGGTTTCAGAGGGCAAATTAGTAGAAAGCAAACCCACCCAGAAATCGACCCCAAATAAGGCTTTGTATGGAGAGCGTTTAATGATCCAGTGATAGAAATAATTTTTTGCCACTGTACGAAATAGCACCCAAAGGACCAATTTGTTGAGCTATTCTCTTTTAACCAAGCTTTAGGCATATTTTCTAAGTCTTGGTTTGATCTTTCAACACTTCCTTGACTTTGCGGATGACGAGAGCGTCCGTTAATAATTTTGCAAGATAGCCATTTAGCCACAATTTCAGCCATAATGCGGTTGACAAATTCTCTGCCGTTGTCACTTTGTAAAACAGTTGGTGCTCCAAATTCTAAGAAAATTTTTAGAAGTTCTACGCATACATCCTTTGCACTCTTAGATTTTAAAGGTCTCCGATGAATAAATTTTGTGAGATGATCTTGGTATTTCATTATTCATTTATATTCTCCATCAGGCGTTGACTGTAAATCTATAAGGTCGACTTACCCTCGATGATTAGAATCTTTTGATAAAATCGGTTTCACTATTAAACTTTTTTTAGGAGGTTGCCTTTTTTCTGCACAAGTTGTACAGCACTTAACAAATATTTCAACTCCTCGACAAGGAATTGCATACTTAAGTTTCAGAGTGATTAACATCCTCTCACGACCTCCGTGACCAATACTTATATGAATTCCAACTAATTTGTCACAAAACTCTTCATACACAATTATAAAAGTTATGTCGTCATTTTCTTTACTCCTTTTTTTAATAACTTTTCGCGTTCCACCTATTTCTATAGTTTCGTAAATGTGTAAGAAATACAGCTGATTATTGTTTCTTCTTATTCCTCGGTCTTTTGCTTCGCGAGAACTAATTAAAATATCACTTAGTTCTCTTATTATTTGTAATGTCTATGGTTTTTTTACTACTTTTTCCGTGTTCTGAAATTTAAAAAAAACCTATATACTGTAGCATCCCCCAGGTACCCTATCTTGAAAAGTGCAATTTGAACTTATTTACAAGAATGGAAATTCAAGAACAAAACAATTGCTAAGTGATTTATCGAAGTGGCCGTCTAGTGGTAGGTACGCTGTGCTTTTGAATTAGGTAGGCTGGATGAGGTAACTGTTCCATCATGAGGGGCAGGTAAACAATGAAACTACTCAAATTAAAATTAACGAGCTTTGCGCAATGGTGTTTCAACCCGTTAATATACTATTGGGGAAAAGAACCACCAATAAATCCCACTTTATCCATAAACAAGTAATAGCACAAGTACATTAATAAATCAAATAAAAAAAACAATGAAAGGGTTAAATATATAACAAAACACCATTAAATCAGGTTAAAGTGCGTACAAAATTATAACATTAAGAGAAAAATAAATAAAAATCAGTTTAGTTACATGTTGAGTTATAAACACAATAAAAAGAACCATGTAGTCACACCCCCAATCGTGTTATGAATAATCGGAATAAAAATCGCAATACCAAACATGTGGCCCTTTAAAACCAATCGTGCCGGTCTTTAAGTAAATTGTGCAGGTGATAATAAGGTAAAGGCAAGGACAAAAGAAAATAGACAAGTAATTTACACATACACAATTGTTTGGTGACTACTAAAGCATAAAATACATAGGTACAGTTACAAGAAATTACATATAAGGAGAAATTACTTCACAGGCAAATAATTCTACTTAACAAACTGACAAAAAACTCATTAAAACAAAGCCTTAGAAGGCTAAGTTATAAATAGATCATAACATCGTGACCGATATATAAGTTTGAGTGCGTTAGAAAGAATACAGCGCACCTTTCTCAGGTTACACGTTCCTCTATACAACAATAAAAACAATAAAAATAAAATTCGAGGTGTCCAATGGTCATCTGAACCCGGCAGTGTGTATCCACTTGGCAATTGCCTTTTATAATTAGTAACCAAGCGGTATCATGTACCCGTTCACCAGCCCGCCTCTACACAAATATAAATATAAACAACAAAAAACAATGCTAATTCATACAAATATAAGAGTGATCACAGACACAAATCTTTAACATACGCGGTATCGCTTCAAAAAGGGTGACTTATTTATAGATTAATATTTGAAAAACACATTACAACTAATACCTGGAAGAAAAGGCAAATTAGTGTTGGCTAATTCAAAAGAAAATGTACACGCACGAAATATTTTAAAAACAAACTGTTTACAATGGGAGTTTGTAATTAAAACAAAAAAAACGTCCGGCTCAATCAAAACTGCCTTCCCCTCTGGTTTCCACTAGAATCTCATAATCAAATCTATTAATTAAATTAAATCTATGATTAAATCAAATAGGTATAATAACAATAACAACTTCTAAACAAAGCTATTTTGTTGCGTTCACAGAGTATTACTCAATTATACATGAAATATTATATATATATATATATATATATATATATATATATATATATATACATATATGTATATATACACAGGGTGTCCCAATAGTGCGTATTCGGTCGATAGCTCCTTAGCCATTAAACTTAGAAGAGAAGTTTAAATACGAAGTTGTCTATTTTTATAAGCTGCATAATCTAAAAATAGTTTGGTTTCTACAGGGTGCAATATAAAAGCAGTACAATATAGAACTTTTGATTTTTAAATAGAACACCCTATATATTATTTTATTTTTCGATTCTCCTTATAATTTTCCATCTTTTTTATAAGAATTACTTACAAGCTAAATCTTACAGTTTTTGAGATATTTGCAAACTTAACTAAAAACTGACATTTTTATGTAATAATTGAAGTAGGCGTATCTCAGTTATTTTTAAAGATACAAAAATAATCTTTGGTATAGAATTTATTCGTACATGAGCTTACTTTAATCTATTGTCAAAATTGGATTTCAATATACACAGTGATCACAAAAATTAATTCAATAACATACATTTGAAAATGCTATATCTTCATTTTTTTAAATGGTACACCCTATATTTTTTTAATTCCTTGTCTTCGTCTATTAGTCGGCTTTCATTTCTGTTAAATATGTTCTATACCTATCTCTAATAGTTTCGGAAATATTTAAGTTGGTTCAATTTTTTTCGTTGATAACACTGAAGAAGAGTAACATTAGTCGGTCAAAGCAAGCTATGAATACATAACAAACTAAAAAAACATATTAACTGAAATACAAACACTTAAAATTATAGTAAATGCTCAATGTGACCATCATTTTGTTGCTGGCAAACATGAAGTCTTTGAATAAACGACAAATTGGTATAGAATTTATTCATACATGAGCTTACTTTAATCTATTGTCAAAATTGGATTTCAATACATAGAGTGATCACAAAAATTAATTCAATAACATAAATTTGAAAATGCTATATCTTCATTTTTTTAAATGGCACACCTATATTTTTTTAAAGCGTTGTCTTCGTCCATTCATCGGCTTTCATTTCTATGAAATATGCTCTATACCTACCTCTAATAGTTTCGGAGATATTTAAGTTTGTTCAATTTTTTTAAATTGTAATAAATGATCAATGTGACCACCATTTTGTTGCTGGCAAACATGAAGTCTTTGAATAAATGGGTGATCACAAAAATTAATTCAACAACGTAAATTTGAAAATGCTATATCTTCATTTTTTTTAAATAGCACACCCTACATTTTTTAACGCCTTGTCTTCGTCTGTTAATCGGCTTTAATTTTTATTAAATATGTTCTATACCTATCTCCAATAGTTTCGGAGATATTTAAAATTTTTTTCATTGATAACACTGATGAACAGTAACGTTAGTCGGTCAAAGCAAGCTGTGGATACATAAGAAATTAAAAAATATTAACTGAAATACATAAATTGTAATTATAATAAATATTGTATGAAACCACCATTTTTAAAAGATGTTTTTAGCCGATTCATCGTAAAATTAAACAATTTAATCAAAAGAGCGTAAAACAAAAGATGAACGAAAACAAATGAAGAACTCAAACTTGTCAAACAGTGCTAATATTTGTGTAGTATTATATACTTACTTCCTAAATTACAAAATGAATTTTTCGAAAGAATAACTTGTTAATATGATTTACGCCCTTGGTGAAAGCGATAAATATTGTCTTTTAGGTCATCGAATTTATAAGAAAAAATTTCCAAATGCACGACACCCGCAAGTTTCATTATTTGCGAGATTGAAAGAGCGTTTCGAGCAAACAGGCAGTATTCATTACGAAGACAATTTAGAACGAGAAATAACAGCAATTAACGAAGATAATGAACATTTAGTTCATCAATCCGTGATTGAAAATCCTCACGTTTCTTGCCGACAATTGGAATTAGAAGTTGGAGTTTCAAAAACATCAGTTAATAAAATTATAAAAAAATATAAATATCATCCATACCATGTCCAACTTGCACAAGAATTAGACGAGGATGACTTCGTTAATAGATTAAACTTTTGCAATTAGAAATTATTTAAATATCCAGTTTCAAAACAAATGGATTGGAAGAGGAGGGCCTATCTCCTAGCCTGCAAGATCGCCTGACTTGACAAAGCTGAAGTTTTTTCTTTGGGGTTGGATTAAAGAAAAGTCTATCAAATTCCTCCAACCACTGTAGATGATATGAAGGCAAGAATTAGAGACGTCATTCAAAATATAAATGTTCCCACGTTACGAAAAGTAAATTTGTCGTTTATTCAAAGACTTCATGTTTGCCAGCAACAAAATGATGGTCACATTGAACATTTACTATAACTTTAAGTGTTTGTATTTGAGTTAATATGTATTTTAGTTTGTTGTGTATTCATAGCTTGCTTTGACCGACTAGTGTTACTCTTCTTCAGTGTTATCAACGAAAAAAATTGAACCGACTTAAATATTTCCGAAACTATTAGAGACAGGTATAGAACATATTTAACAGAAATGAAAGCCGACTAATAGACGAAGACAAGACATTAAAAAAATATAGGGTGTACCATTTAAAAAATGAAGATATAGCATTTTCAAATGTATGTTATTGAATTAATTTTTGTGGTCACCGTGTATATTGAAATCCAATTTTGACAATAGATTAAAGTAAGCTCATGTATGAATAAATTCTATACCAAAGATTATTTCTTTATCTTTAAAAATAACTGAGATACGCCTACTTGAATTACTACATAAAAATGTCAGTTTTTAGTTAACTTTGCAAATATCTCAAAAACTGTAAGATTTAGCTTGTAAGTAATTCTTATAAAAAAGATGTAAAATTATAAGTAGAATCGAAAATAAAATAATATGTAGGGTGTTCTATTTAAAAATCAAAAATTCTATATTGTACTGCTTTTATATTGCACCCTGTAGAAACCAAACTATTTTTAGATTATGCAGCTTATAAAAATAGACAACTTTCGTATTTAAACTTCTCTTCTAAGTTTACTGGCTAAGGAGCTATCGACCGAATACGCACTATTGGGACATAGATTTGATTATGAGATTCTAGTGGAAATCAGAGGGGAAGGCAGTTTTGATTGAGCCAGACGCTTTTTTTTTTGTTTTAATTACAAACTCCCATTGTAAACAGTTCGTGTAGATTTTCTTTTGAATTAGCCAACACTAATTTGACTTTTCTTCCAGGTGTTAGTTGTAATGTGTTTTTCAAATATTAATCTATAAATAAGTCACCCTTTTTGAAGCGAAACCGCGTATGTTAACGATTTGTGTCTGTGATCAATTAATTTCAAGTGTAACTAGGTATTTTTATATAAATTAAGGCTGGCAGCAGATAATTCTACAAGCCTATGTAACCTATTAAGAATATATCATTGCCTTGCAAAGGCTATATTATACCGCTTTTATATTACACCCTGTAGAAACCAAACTATTCTTAAATTATGCAGCTTATAAAAATATACAACTTTCGTATTTAAACTTTTAAAGTTTAATGACTAAAGAGCTATCGACCGAATATGCACTATTGGGACACCGTGTATATATATATATATATATATATATATATATATATATATATATATATGTATATAAATATCAAGTATTTGCCCAGTTTTGAAAGGCGGTAATCGTAGCGATGTCACCAACTACAGACCCATAAGTACTTTAAATAATTTTGCAAAAGTATTCGAAATAATTATCTACTCCAGAATTTATCGTTTAGTTAAAAAATACATATCTTCTTATCAACATGGGTTTATAGAGCAGAGATCCTCAGTCACCAATCTTGCACAACTTTCGCATTTAATAGCAACTGAACTTGACAATCGCGGGCAACTTGATGTCATTTACACGGACTTTAGCAAGGCGTTTGAAATTGATGTCATTTACACGGACTTTAGCAAGGCGTTCGATGTTATTCCACATGACATCATTATTGCTAAACTTAAGAACATGGCCTTTCACGATACCCTTTTTGAATTCTTTACTTCCTACCTAAACGGTCGAATACAACGCGTTGTCTACAATAATTACATCTCTAAGACTATTGTTGTTACCTCTGGAGTTCCTCAGGGATCCAATTTGGGTCCACATTTCTTTTTACTGTTTATAAACCATCTTCCTGGCAGAATTGAATGTGGAAAGCTGTTATTTGCAGATGATATTAGACTATTTTCTAAAATATCGTCTTTTAATGACCGTGAATCCCTCCAGCATCAACTTAATTGTGTATTAGATTGGTGTCCTACTAATTATTTACCTTTAAATACGTCACAATGTAAGGTTTTATCGTTCACTAAAAATCTCAAAAATTTGAATACAACTACAAAGTTGCATCTTCACATCTTTCAAGGACTAATTTGATCAAAGATGTAGGTGTATACTTTTGATAGCAGCTTTACTTTTTCTTACTATATCAATGAGTTATCTCTGTCAGCAATTAGTATGCTTGGTTTTATTTAACGTAACTGTAAAACATTTTCATACATAGATGCTCTTAAAACACTTTATCTTGCATTGGTACGAAGCAAACTAGACTACTGCTGCTTAGTTTGGTATCCTACCCGAAAGTATCTGATACATGCTCTTGTAACTGTACAGAGGCAATTCCTAAAATTTATGGCGTTTAAGGCTGATGAGGCTTATCCCGAGAGAGGATGTTGTCATATTGAATTATTGCACAGGTTTGACTTTTGCTCTCTTGAATGTAGAAGACGTATAATAAGTTTAAGTTTTCTTTATAATCTTATCCACAACAAAATTGATTCACCTGAGTTGTTATCTTTAATTAATTTTTCAGTTCCGTCACATAATACTCGATACAGAACAGAATTCCACTATACGATACCACATACAAATGTATTGTACATGTCTCCAATTATTAATGCATGCAAAACTTGTAACAAACACTGTGGTGTCCTTATTGATATTGATTTCCATCACTGTACACTACAAGCATTATTACATCGAGTTAGTAGTTAATTTAAATACCACGTATATTTAGTACTTAGGTTTATTTATATTTAGTAACACAATGTTTTGTTTCTTTAGGATTTATCCTTGTACACTGCGTAAGTTATGTTTTTCATAATTGTCCTACAATTGGAATTAATTATTCTGTTGGGCAATAAATGCTATTTACATATCTACAGTAGAGAACTCGGTGAAAACAAGTCCTAAATCATTTTGGAGCATTATTAATTGCAAGCGAGGTTATTCTAGGATTCCAGGTAAAGTCCAATATTTAGATGACTCGTTTACTTGTCCTCAAGATGTAGTTAATGCTTTCGCGGAATTTTTTAGAAGCGTTTATTCGTCATCTATGCATAATGATGTGTCTCATTTTCAGACATACAAAAATGTACCTACTGTTATAGTTAAAGATATTACGATTAATGAAGTATGTTCTGCTGTTAGTAAACTTAAAAACTCATATACCTCCGGTAGTGACCAAATTCCAAGCTTCTTGGTACGTACAAGATTGTGTCAATGTTTTTGCAGAACCACTAATGCACATATTCCATATGTCTATCAAAGCTAATAAGTTTCCCAACCTTTGGAACATTACCTACATTTGTCCAATCTGAAAAAGTAGAGAGCCCAGCAACGTTACTAATTATAGGCCGATTAGTATTTTAAATTACTTCGGCAAAGTATATGAAATCGTTCTATATTCTAGAATTTATCCAACTGTTCAAATGCATATATCTTCTGCTCAACATCGATTCATGCAATGTAGGTCAACAGTCGCCAATTTAACATGTATTACGCAATTTATTGCTACAATTCTTGACAACCGTGTCATTTATACGCATTTTGCTAAGGCATTTGATTCGATCTCACATGATATTGTGTTGGCCAAATTAGATAACTATGGGTTTAGTCACCCTCTGCAGATACTATTCAAATCATATTTACACAATCGGCTTCAATATGTTACTTACAACAATTATACCTCTTCCCCCGTAAGTGCTACTTCAAGGGTGCCGCAACGGTCAAATCTCGGTCCACTTTTATTTTTATTATTTATTAATCACCTGCCGGAAAATATTGATTGTAAGAACTTGCTTTTTGCAGATGATTTTAAAATTTATCATTCTGTTGCTTCAAGCGACGATTGCGTTTTGATTCAGCCCTTGTCAGTTGGTGTGTCAAAATGGATTGTCCCTAAACATCTCTTAAGTGCAAAGTAATTACTTATAGTCGTAAATCCAAACCACTTGAATTTAATTACTACATTAGTTCAGTTAAACTATGCAGTAGAAAAGATATTAAAGATCTAGGTGTTTATTTCGATAGCGAGTTAAACTTTGTTCAACATATAAACAGTACCTCAAGATCTTGCAAATCAACACTTGGATTTATTTTACGAAACTGCAAATCATTTCCGAACATCCAATCACTTATGTGTTTGTATTTTTCATTGGTTCGTCCTAAACTTGAATATTGTGCCATTGTTTGGAACCCCATTCACCAGTACCAAAAAGACCAACTTGAAGCTGTGCAAAGAAAAGTTTTGAAATTCTTAGTTTTTAAAATTGACTATAATTACCCGCCAAGAGGTTTTGATCATCAAATACAGTTCCGTCGTTTCAATTTCCGCTCCTTAGAATTAAAAAGACGTCAAATCGCTTTAACCTTTCTGTACAAGATGTTGCATAATCTAATTGATTGGTCTGAATTACTGTCACTTATTAGTTTTCAAGTTCCGCCTTACTCTTTACTTAAATAGTAAAACGTTCTATCAGTCTACATCAAAAACAAACATATTATATCCTCTATTAAAAATGTTCAACAAAATTGTAAACAAGGTTTGTCTCAGAATAATATATAAAAACAAATATTATGTAGAAACTTCATGTTTTGTTATTTTTTCATTCAAGGAAAGGAAAAACAAAATTTCCGCAAAATGTTTTAAAATCAATCACCTTCATTCATTTTATTAAATTTTCCATTTCCATATGTGTTAATTTAACGTACTAACTACTAAAACTCATACAACTTATCCTGTGTTCTCGCGTGTATGTTGACATCTGCCAGAATGTAAAGTGTTACCGTTTAACTTCCTCGTTCTGTCACACAGTTTCTAATTCAGTAACAACTATATCCGTTTTAATACCAAAGGCATTCGTAATATTCTCGCTTTTTCATTATTTTTCATCCTAAATTAATTTTTTTAACAGCCAAATATTTCTATTTTATGAACAAATATTCTCATAAACGACATTCTACGACTCGCCATAAATAAGAGTCACGTCATTTTAATTTTAATTTTAACTTATACAATGCAACGAGAAAGATTATTTCCGTATTTACATACTCATTTATAAGATCCAAAAGTTGCGTTCTTTATACTGTAAAAGTAGTTGAATTCAGTTATTTAAATATTTTTTTCATTTAATGTGTCCCACTGAGTGTAAATAACAATACTCAGTCACTGGAACACGTCAAAGTCTATATGCTCTATTTAAGAAACTAAGGGCTCCAAGTATAGACTTTAATCTTGATCAAAAAGGTTTCCTTCATCGATATCTTCTGATTCAAAGCTGGAAGGATCATCGTCTCATTATTGGTCTCTGTCACTGCTTCTTCCTCCTCTTCCGAAGTTTGCTGATCTGCAAACGGTCTTTTCTTGAATAATTTTTTTCCCTCCATTGCGTTTTGCTCACTATGACTTTCGAATACTGGTGAATTTCTTCAGACGACATAAAACTAGAAACATCTAATGAATATGGTAGGTCGCAATTGTGGATTTGAATAATAATACTTAATACGTAATAATACTTAATAGTATTATCATTTCTTTAATAGAAGTGTTCCTTGAAAATACTTTTTGGCAATATTTCTTTTACAACACCATCCTGATCAATAGATTACGTGTGTATGGTGTACTTGTGTCTCTGTGTTTACGTGTTTCTGTATTTTTTGTGCTTTTGTATTTGCTTGTGTGTGTGTGTGTGTGTGTGTGTGTGTGTGTGTGTGTGTGTGTGTGTGAGTGTGTGTGTGTGTGTGTGTGTGTGTGTGTGTGTGTGTGTGTGTTGTGTGTGTGTGTGTGTGTGTGTGTGTGTGTGTGTGTGTGTGTGTGTGTGTGTGTGTGTGTGTGTGTGTGTGTGTGCGTGTGCGTGTGAGCATATGAGTATGTGTATGTGTGCGTATGCGTGCGTATGCGCGTGCGTGTGCGTGTGCGAATGCGTGTGCATGTGTGTGTGGGTCTGTGTGGGTGTGTATTGTGTGTGTGTGTGTGTGTGTGTGTGTGTGTGTGTGTCTATGTGTGTGTGTGTGTGTGTGTGTGTGTGGTGTGTGTGTGTGTGTGTGTGTGTGTTGGTGGGTGTGTGGGTGTGTGTGCGTGTGTGTGTGTGTGTGTGAGTGTGTGTATGTATGTGTGTGTGCATGTGTGCGTACTTACGTGCGTGCATTTGTGTCACTAGATAAGCAAATCTGAGAAACATTTAAATTATACACATTTGTATAAGTAACGGCTGAAACAAGGGTGGTTTAAAATATGTATGTAAAACGTGCATCGTAATCAGTCGAATAAAGCAAGTGACTAAAACAGGTTATTTTAATAAAGAGCAGCACATAGTACGTGCGTACGTTAGTGAGTACATGCGCGCGTAGGTTCGTATTATTGTGGCACAGCTGCGTCCTTGTGTGCTTATTTGTTTGTGAGTTGACTAGACTATTTAGTTTCTTTGGTTGGATTGTTACAGTTTAGACTTGACTAAAAAGCATTTGAAATTTTTCCTGACGTAACTTAACTTTGATATTACGTTTCTAGATGACCATACTCAACTTTACCAATATTTTAAAATGGCCGAATAACTTTTAAATTGTAACGAGATAGTTACAGTTAGCTTTTCAAGTATACTACTAGACAATGCAATTAACGTAAAGGAATACGTAATTTTAAATTATACCACAAGCTGATACTGCAGTCTAAATGGTTACCTTCGCCAAAAAGGCTTTTTTTAATTTTTCAAAATGACCGACTAGCTCTTAAATTATTACAAAATGTTTACCTTAAAACTTACTACGTGCGAATGGGTCTTTAGTATTACATAACAAACATAAAATTAAATAATAAACAATATGAAATGTGTAATTATAGAAATGTTGTGACTATAAGTATTTGGTGTGTCATTAAAAACTCGAAAAATCACTCAGTTTAGAATCTGCGGATAAATGTAATTAAAAACGATAATGAGTATGTAAGTGGTTTTCCCAGATTATAAAGTATGTATTACGTAATCTTGAATATGTCAGTAGTACCAAGGCACCATTCGCCATTTTGTTTTTTGTGACTTGGGGCACCTTAACTTTCACTTTTTATATATGCCCACGTGGGGATCGTATTTTTTTCACCTGAGAATAAAAAGATTTTATTTAATCTGTGTTTATTAATACTTATTAGGACCCGTTTTTATCAAAGGAGACTACATAATTGTTATTAAAATTATTATTACATTTCTTTTAATCCCCATCTACAGATTTATTTATACATTGGGATTTGTATTCTAATAAGGGGTCCTGGCCTTGTAAGACGGGGATCTGTTCGCGGACTTCGCCCCTGTCATAAAAATTGTATTCTAATAATGGGAAGAATTAATAGATAAGACATGTAAAGATGGGAAGTGTTTTCATAATAAAAAGATGTTATTTAATCTGTGTTCATTATTATTGTTAATATTTATTAGGGTTGCTTTGATTTTTATCAAGGATATAAAAACCTAGTCGTTAAACGATTATGTTATATGCAATCTTTAAGATTGCATTTAAGCGCTAGCTCAAATTTTTTCAATATCTGAAGTTAGCATATTGCATTTATGATATATAATAGTCATAAATATCATTCTGATCTAGATAAATGTTTTAAAATGTGATTTTCGTAATAAGGTTTATTATATAGGAGATTGCGTAATTGTTATTTAAATTATTACATTTCTTTTGAGTTCCATTTGAGGGTTGTGGCCTTTACCTATATACGAATTTTATTACAATATGCTTATTCTGCCATGATAAAGGCACCTTCTACATTATACATAATTAAAAATGAATAATTAAACTGCCCGTTTCCTTTACAAAACATGCTTTAAATGATTTTTCACCTTGAGAACGCTAAATTATATGTACAAGGTTTAATCAGAAATAAAATGCATTAATACGATAAACGGTTACATAGATGCATTATAGGCTGGTTTACGCTTCATTGTGTACTCCCTTTAATAGTGGCACCAATTATCAATTAAAAGTAAAATACTGAAGGTCGACTGCTAAATTATATGCTCAAGGTTTAAGTGGAAAATAAAAATTGCATTAATACGTTATTTAATACGCATATGCATTATAGGCTGTTTCACCGAGTGCTCCTTTTAATAGTGTTATTAATTAAAAGTAAATATTGAAGGTTGACAGTTAAAATTATGTGTACAAGGTCTAAGCACAGAATAAATGCATTAAATGGTTACTCATATGCATTACAGTTGTATGTTTGTTTTATGCTTCATTGTGTGTTTAGTTTAGGGATAACTTTTTTAAAATCAATGGCATTACTTTTAACACCTAGATTAAATTACATAAAATTGATTATTGATATGGGATGCAATACTTTCTTTAAAAAACAGTAAAATATATTCATAGCCATAAAGCTTTTAATACCTGTTAAAAACTACGCTTTATTTATATAAATCAGGGTCGCAAAAAGGTGCTAAGTCTAACAGTAAATTATCGAAAACATCCTCAAATCTAAGTAATCCATGTTAAACATTAGTGTGAAGATATTTTCGGCAGTCAAGACTTTTGGAATGGATGGACTTGCCCTTATGTTCAAAATTAAGGACAGCGTAATTTAACTTATCTGGATCTTCATAGAGACCATCACTACCAGCATCAACTTCACCGTTTTCATCTTGAATGATTATATTGTAAGAGCTTATTAACAAGTAAAAACAGCTAATATCCCTGCTTCATAATAATACTCATTCGAATGTAATTATGCTTTAAAAAATACATGCAACGCGTAATATACAATCTTTATTTGCCGCTATTATTATTATACAGATATGGGATTATTCTTAAAATTAGCTAATTTCTCCACACTACCTTGAAATACTACACAGGCTTTCAATTCTTCTTCGCCCCTGAAGCTGTACCGCATAGATATTTCTTGATTATCCAATTCCAGGTCAGTAGCATATTTTCTAACAACATCTTCAATATAGCGGTGTATACGTCGAAAAAATGTCTTGTGTCTTTTTCTTTAAGCTAGATTTTGCCTCTATACAGCATTCAAGCTCTATCTTAGCTAAATTACCTCTGTCAAAAAGGAGTTAAAATCAAATTAAGTAGACGGGCCTCTTATTAGAACACTATCCTTTTAATCCTCGAATTTTTACCGATAAAGGTCTGCCATGCCATTCTATCGCATAAGACGGCTTTACATACAGGTTCTGTCTCGGCTGAAATACATCTTGTCGAAAAAAGGATTTTATACTTATAAAATGTACGCTCAGTGTTGCTACAGAAAACAAAAAGTATACACCACGCATAAATCTACAGCGAGAATTTTACTCGAGGTTAGAACATTGCGAGTAACATTTTTTCGAGTTATGGTGGACTGTGCTTTGTAATATGTGATCTTTAAGTAATCACAGTAATGGGTACAGCTACATACTAGCGGTTATAGATGTGTTTAGCAAGAGGGTTTGGATATGAGTTCTTAAAACGAAGACAGTCGCATCTGAAAGCATTCACTGTTGTTTTTTAAGAAAAGCGATAAACTTCTTCATATAGGTAAAATCATGCAACGCGAGGCTTTCAGAGAAAGCTGTTTAGGTGACCCCCACTCCAACTTTCCCGAACATAACCGAGATTGTAAGACAGGTGTAGAGCGTCGCAACTTGTTATCGGGTCTTCGCACCTTGTTATCGGGTCTACACAACTTGTCTTGATCGGAACAAGTTCCGATCAAGACCTCGTGGTACTATATGAAATTGTATTGTAATAAGGGGTATAATGCTAACTTGTAAGACAGATGTAGGGCTTAGCAACTTGCTCTCAGGACTTCGCCCCTTGACCAAAAATTTGAATTTGTTTGTGGCGCCATCTATGAGGGGAAATTCGAACTTGTATTCTAATAACAGGGGGCCTAACGCTAACTTGTAAGACAGGTACAGGGCTTCGTAACTTGCTTTTGGGCCTTCACACCGTTGATGGGAAATTTGAATTTGTATTTAAGTGTTTACATTCTGATTGCTTATTGCGAGAAATTTGAACTTGTATTCTAATAAGGGGGCCTAATGCTAACTTATCAGACAGACATAGGGCTTCGCAGTATTTCAAGGTAGTGTGGAGAAATTAGCTAATTTTAAGAACAATCCCTTTTCTGTGTAATAATAATAATAATAGTAGCGGCAAATAAACATTGTATAATACCCACAGCATGTATTTTTTAAAGCATAATTACAATCGAATGAGTAGTATTATGAAGCAGTATCAGGGGTATTAGCCGTTTTTACTTGTCAATAAGCCATTACAATATAATCGCTCAAGATGAAAACGGTGAAGTTGATGCTGGTAGTGATGCTCTCTATGAAGATCCAGACAAGTTAAATTACGCTGCCCTTAATTTTGAACATAAGGGTAAGTGCACCCATCCCAAACGTCTTGACTGATGAAAATGTCTTCACACTAATATTTAACATAGGAGATTATAGGTTACCTAGACTTGAGGATGTTTTCTATAATTTACTGTTAGACGTACCACCTTTTTGCCACCCTGATCTATATAAATAAAGAGTAGTTTTTAGCAGGTATTATAAGCTGTATGGCTATTAATATAGTTTACTGCTTTTTAAAGAAAGTGTGGCATCCCATATCAATAATCAATTTTACGTAATTTATTGTAGGTGTTAAGATTAATGCAATTGATTTTAAAAAAGTCATCCCTAAACTAAAACACACAATGAAGCGTAAAACAAAGGCAACTGTAATGCATATGTGTAACCCTTTAATGCATTTATTCTCTGCTTAGATCTTGTACACATAATTTTAACTGTCAACCTTCAATATTTACTTTTAATTAATAACACTATTAAATGGAGCACGCGGTGAAACGTATAACAACCTATAATGCATATGTGTATTAACTAACGTATTAATGCAATTTTTATTTTCCATTTAAACCTTGAGCATATAATTTAGTAGTGGACCTTCAATATTTTACTTTTAATTGATAATTTGTCACTATTAAAGCACAATGAAGCGTAAAACAGCGCATAATGCATATATGTAACTATTCATCGTATTAATGCATTTTATTTCTGCTTGAACCTTGTACATATAATTTAGCGTTCTCAAAGTGAAAAATCATTTAAAGCATGTTTTGTGAAGCAAACGGGCAGCTTAATTATTCATTTTTCACTATGTATAATGTTGAAGATGACTTTCTCATGGCAGAATAAGCATGTTGTAATAAAATTCGTACATAGGTAAAGGCCACAACCCTCAAATGGAACTCAAAAGAAATGTAATAATTTTAATAACAATTATGCAGTCTCCGTTAACATAAACCCTATTACGAAAATCATATTTTAAAACATTTATCTAGATCAGCATGATATTTAAACCTCAGATAGAAATTAAGAAATAGTCATAAATACAATATGCTAACTTCAAATATTGAAAAAATTTGAGCTAATGCTTAAATACAGTCTTAAAGATTGCATACAACATAATCGTTTAAGGACTAGGTTTTTATATCCTTGATAAAAATCGAAACAACCCTAATAAATATTAATAATAATAATAAACACAGATTAAATAACATCTTTTTATTATGAAAACACTTGTCATCTTTACATGTCTTATCTATTAATTCTTCCCATTATTAGAATATAATTTTTATGACAGGGGCGAATCCCGCGAACAGATCCCCGTCTGGCAAGACTAGGACCCCTTATTAGAATACCACCACCAATGCATAAATAATTTTTTTTTCGTAAAAGGTCACAACCTGTAGATGGGGATTAAAAGAAATGTAATAATAATCTTAATAACAATTATGCAAACTCCTTTGATAAAAACGGGCCCTAATAAATATTAATAAACACAGATTAAATAAAATATTTTCATTCTCAGGTGAAAAAATACGATCCGCACGTGGGCATATATAAAAAGTGAAAGTTAAGGTGTCCCAAGGGTGACATCACAAAGAACAGAATGGCAGATGGTGCCTCGGTACTACTTATGTCATTACAGGTAAAAGGGATCGAATAACATGTAGATTAATTTATTTAACCTTGAAAACCGCGCAATAAATTACGCAGTAAGAACACTCATTAGACTGCGAAGTATTTCAATTCACTTTGAAAACTGCGAATTAAGCTCTAGGTTGCTTTGCTTGGCAATGTTTGTGTATATGCGTAATATGTTGATTCATATATATCCAAGTCACTATTTTGTTTCACAAAAATCGTATATACAAGAAGGCAAGAAATGTAGCATCTTTAGTATTTACAATTAAATAAATCTGTTTATCAAGTAAGTGTTTTATACACGAAATGAATCAATTATTAAATCGTATTTTTTTTAATAATCTGGCCTATCGTGCTAAAGCACTCAGGAACACTTAGGAGGATGGATAGAGGGACATTAAATTGCCAAGAGGTACCTACGAACAGCTACCTTACATTTTTCGTATGATAAGTGAAAGGAAAACAGGATCTAGGGAGAACATTCCAGAATTTAGAAGCCGTGTAGAAGAATGAGGATTTCTCCCGTTTGGTATGACTATTGGAGATTTGTACTACATATTAATGATGTGAATGAGCAAACCGAGTATTCCTAGAAAAGGTAGCCCAAGATGGTATCACTGAATGTAATTCAGCAGCGCAATAGCCATTGTAATACCGATAATACAAAGAAAGAACTGAATCGATTCTTCTGTGCTCAAGGGACTGTATGTCAGAAGTTAAGGACGAGTCATTTATAAGCCTAATCGCTCTCTTTTGAATACGATCAACGATATCGAGAGCGTATTGGGGAGCACCCACCCAGAGGTGAGAATTTTATTCTAGATGAGGTCGAATTTGGGCCTTATACAGCAGAAATAATTGTCGGGAAGTAAAGTACTGCTTAGATCTGTAGAAAAACCCTATTTTACGAGCAGCTGTTTTGGTAGCTGGTAGAAGATGGTCAACCCATGAGAGATTTGAAGATACAATCATTCCCATCAGAGTAATAGAATCTGAAAACTTAAGATCTGAGTCATTCGTACTTACAACAGGAAATGATCGATCTTCTTTGGCGGACACAAGGAAACACTGGGTTTTGTTAGCATTAAATTTAACTAGATTATTGCTTCCCCATTCGCGAATACATTGAAAGCCTTTGTTGATTGAGTTTGCCATTTCAACTTTAATGTCTGGAGACATAAAAGATAGATTACCATTACGAGTAGACTGAGATGAACTACACTGAAGAGTGCTGTCGTCAGCAAAGCAATGGAAAGGACTAGTTGAAGAAATAAGGTCATTTATGTATTATGTATAGCAGGAAAAATGTAGGCGCTATAACTGTTCCCTATAGCACGCCCGCGGTAATGCTAACTTCTTTTCAAAAACAGCCATCAACTACTACACGTATTTGTCTTTTATCAAGGAAACTAGAAACCCAGTTGATGAGCGTATCATTTAACCCAAACGAGGTGAGTTTGGCAAGTAAACACTTATGCCAAACTTAGTCAAATGACTTTGAGATATCTAACACGACTACAACTGTTCCACCGGATTGTTCTAATGTATTATTCCAAACTTGGGTCATATATGAAAGAAGATCACCTGTTGAACGACTTTGCCTAAACCCATATTGGTAGTCACTAAGGAGTTTGCTAGTTTCAAAGAACGTGAGCAGTTGCTGATTGATGGCTTTTTCCATGATTTTAGACAAAAGGGAAGTGAAGGCAATTGGTCGGTAGTTTGAGGGATCGGTCTTATCGCCTTTTTTGGGAATAGGTTGAACATTTGCTAACTTCCATGATGAAGGGAATTCTCCAGAAGACAAAGAGATCGTAAAGAGCTTAGATAGGACTGGTACTAGTTCGGGGGAACATTTCTTTAAGACAATAGCTGGGATACTGTCTGGGCCAGTCGCCTTATTGGTTTCATAGCGTATGAAGAAGAGTTGACTAGGGACACATCTTTTCCAGAATCATTGAGACACGAATTTGATGCAAACAAGTCCACAAAAACATTGGCTTTATCTACAGAATCGGCAACTACCGATCCGTCAATAGATGTCATGGGGGGGGGGGGGGGAATGAAGATGTTCCAAAGTTTTTACTAATGGAGACCAAAATTTACTACTGCTCAAAGGAGATGTAGGCAGTTCATTGCATTTTCGTTGTTCAAACAATTTTTTAGCATTAGTGATGACACTTTTGCAGATATTTCTAGCACCAACGTATCCTGCATGACTCCGGACCGGAATATTAGATTTCCATTTAGTATAAGATTTATTTTTCAAAGATATTAAGTTTTACAAACAAGTGGGTTTGATGTAATAAAGAGATTTAGAAGGTGTGGAGTATGGCTAGGGTAATCAGGGATCCTTGTGGGTTCAGAAATCGTATAAGATCACAAGCATTTGCTATTAGCAAATGTTTCTGCACTATAACCAGCTGGATTTGAAGCCAGTTAGAGTTATGAACATTGAGATCTCCTACAATTGAGATATCGCAACATGGAAACTGAGACAGAAAATAGTCTATTTTCAAACTAAGGTAACAGAACAAGTCTTGAAAGTTAGAGTGGAGGTTGTATTGGGGATATTGCAAGACGGGTGAATCGGTGCTTTCAGAGGAGACATGTTTCAGATAGAAACAAAATGCCAGGTTGTAATTGTGTTCAAGATGTTGGTGAACGTCATTAAGATTAGACCTGATACCGCGGATGTTGCAATCGTGGATTAGAAAGTTAGAACTTTCGAAAGACCGAGGTTGCTTGGCCCCTCCCATCAGACATCCGAATGGGACAGGATTTTACGTCCGGCAATTATTATCCTAGAAACCACAGCCATCTTTTTCGTAACTTTAATTTTGGACTTTCAATTCGATATGAAGACAGCGAGGGTGAGAAGGAAGAATAAGGATAAACATAAATTAAGGATGAAGCAAAGGTAACCGACAGCCCTTACCGAACTTAGAAAATCGGAGACCCAATATTAAGCAGCCCATGGTCAGGGAGGTGGCACCTCCCCGGCTGGCGTGGGGTACAAATGCCCCCCACTTTCGGAATTTTCTTGGAATATTATTCAACAACCACCAACAGTATTTTTCAAGTGTCCTTGCAAGTTAGTTATAATTTTAATTTTTGTTTATCTTGTAAATGTATTAAAAACAAGAATCTAAAATAACTCTAAAACAATTTTTTGTGCAAAAACATAGCATACGTTGAAGTTAATTCATTAACTGTTTAATTATTTATACTATTTAATTATATTATTGTATAACGTTAAGATTTTTATGTACAGTGTGTCCCGATTTCGTTGCTTTAGTTGTTTTTAAAGATATCTTTGTTATTATCAAAGATAGAAGTTTGCAGTTTTAACATTCAAGTATTACTTTGTTGAACTAGATTTGATGAAAAAATCGAAAATTTTGTATCTTGTTTTGTTTTCAACTTATAGCCAAACGTCGATATTTCTACACTTTTTTGAAGGTCTTATACCTCGCTTAATACTATTATACTGATATGTTTCGTCAACGGTACTTAGATATTGCGATGTACCAAATTCAGTGGCGTGCGTAGAATTTTTCTAAGGGATGAGGTTTTTGAGTAATAATATAAACTTGCATTTTTTTAAATGGGAATCATAGTTGGCTTGGCAACCACTAGCTGCAGTTCTTTCTTAGCTTTTCAAAAATATCTTCCAAATATGTTTTTTCAACAAGACGGTGCCCCAGCCCATAATGCTTTGGCAGTGGGGAATTACTTAGAAAACCGTTTCCCAAAATATTGGATTGCAACATTCGGTTCGATATTATGACAGTTTTGATAAATTATGTTTTTCAGAAAACCACATAGGAAGAAATCCAGTATTAAAAGATCTGAAGATCGTAGCGACCGTAACCCCAAACAGAATGTTGCAATCCAACCATTTGGGAAACTGTTTTCTCAGTAGTTCCTCACTACCAAAGCATTATGGGCTGGGGCACTGTCTTATTGAAAAAAAATATTTTGAAGATGTTTTTCACGAAACTATGATTCCCATTTAAAAAAACGCTAGTTTATATTATTACTCAAAAACCACACCCCCTAGAAAAATTCTAAGCACATCAGTGAATTCGGCACTTCGCAATATACAAGTATCGTTGACAAAATATATCAGGACAATAGTATTCAGTGAGGCATAATACCTTGAAAAAGTGTATAAATATCGATGTTTGCCTATAAGTCGAAAACAAAAGAAGATACTAAACTTTCGATTTTGCAATTTGGCTAACAAAGTAGTACATAAATGTAAAAACTGCAAACTTCTCTCTTTTATAATAACAAAGATATCTAAACAACTAAAACAACGAAATCGGGACACACGGTACATATTACTTGTCATATGTTCTGAAATAGCATTTGTTAACTAAGCGATTTAAGTAAGATATCGCCCATCCTCATGGCTACGTTGCTACTTCAGTACTGAAAAGCTGAGGCTTAGGCGTCGTTTTGAGGGTTGCTTCCGTAAAGGTCCTTTTGACATTTTAGCATTTTAGATTTTGCGTCTTGAAACTTGTGTCTATATCTAAAGTCCTTATTAAAGCTCATGCGAAAAAAATGGCTTTTGACAGATGCAGGTTTGAGTGAGGGCTGCATCCGTATCAAGGTGCTTTTGACTGATGCAGGTTTGACAGGAGTAGATTTCAGCTTGAAATCTGCATTTCGGGTTTATACTCGCCGTCTGTATCTAAGATACTTTTGGTGTATATTGCACCTTATTTCCGTATCTAAGGTCCTTTTGGCATAAGCTGATTTCAAATCAATATCTTAAATTTCCATCTTGTTTCTGTACGTAGCATCCTCTGGCTGAAACCGGTTTCGGGTCAACATCATGTATTACATTCACCCCAAGCCGCAGATTAGGGTTGAATTAAAAATAAAAGTGTAGATTTTCTCAGTTGATGTGTATTTCGAGGACTGCATTTGTGCCTAGGTTTTGAATAGAGGGCGTATCTAAGACCCTTCTGGTAGATATTGCGTCTTGTACCCGTATCTAAACTCCTTTTGGTAGATAGAAGCTGGTGAAATGTATTATCAAAATTGGAATTAAAAGTAAATTGCATCTTTAGTCTTGCTTCTACGTTTAAGATCCTTTTGGCAAGTTTCTAACATGTGGTGTCATCTAAACTAAAGGTATCTAGGATGAACATCTAGAATTTTGTTTCTACATGCTTTTGACAGAAGCTGATTTTACGATGAAGTCAAGATCTTGGAGTAAAATCCTTCTGACTAGTGCTTTTACGACCTCCAAAGACCTTTATAGCTGAATTCAACATCTTGATCCAACATCTAGAAACTTGTTTCTGTATCTAAGGTCATATTTACAGAACGCCTAATCTGATTTAAGTAAAACCTTCTGACTGGATTGGTTCTTTATTCCTACAGTATGTTTCAGCATCTTGAAGAAAAAGAATGCATCTTGAAACAGGTTTGTCTCTCGGCTTTTAAAACGTCTCTTAGTTGTCTCCCTTAGATTATAGGGCTATGCAGGGCCCACATGTGGTATAATTTGAAGTTAACATATAGCTTACAAAGCGATCTTTTGTATTTATAATATCTTGTGGTGTAAGTATAGTTTACAGCTCCATTCTGAATTAGAAACTAGCATACAACATACTCTTTCCAACAGATAAGGCAGTTTTATGGTATAACTGAAAGTTAGCATACGACTTTCAAAGCCAACTTGTATTATAATTAAGAGTTGAAAGGCTATCTTGCGGTATAATGAACATGAATAAGCGTAAAAATGGACAAATCAAGAGATTGATTTAATTAGTAAAGTATGTATTAGTACAATTACTGTAAAATTTCTAATAAACAATAATCAGGCATCTCTTAAAAAAGAGAAACTAGCCAACAAACCACTGAGGGTCAGGTCAAGGTCTCCATTTTCATTAGCTGGGACTTTGCTTTCGACCCAATTTCTAATAGCCGGACCGCCTGACTTGTTTCCATATACCTTTTTGGTGTTCAATCTGCCGCGAGTCCCCATTTAGGACAATTAGGGCTCCGTCAGGGTCCCCATTTCTAGTAACTAGGGCTCAATCCTCCCATAACAGCTGGAAGCTTGCCAGCAACTGCAAATATCCGAACACCTTAAACAAAAAAGAAACAAAACGTACCAAAGCCTGAAGTAAGAAACAATCCAAGTGTCCAAATCAACGACACAAAACAAACTATTTAACATGCAAACGCATACACAAAGAACTATACACGTAGACTCATAAACATACAACTCCATAAACAAACAAACTAGCAAAAGGGCAAGAACTCGGTGGTACACGCTCATCAAAATAAGGAGTTTGTTTATTTCCAATAAGGGCTTTATGTGTTACTGTAGTGTGCGTTCATCAAGATAAGGTATTCATACGTTTCAATAAAGGCTTTATGCATCACCGCTGCCATAATATTCCAAAACGTCATTAGGAAAAAAAATGCTATAGCCTTTCTCGTATCCTTTGTCTTCATTTAATATGTTTTTTGAGGAAATTGTTTTAATTAATTAAATAGTATTCACAGTTACTGTGAAGCATTTTACAATAACCGGCAATATTGTAATGAGTGCCCTGATTGAGTCGCTCTCTCCATATAATTACTGTCATTCACAAATCACACATTAAGAATATTTTCAAATGTAGGGCAAAACTGCAAACAGTGCTGCCGCAACGATTTCTTACATGATATTAATTTTATTTTTAAATAAAAAGTACTAAAACTAATGCGCAATGGTTTCTACGAAGCATACTAATACCAATTTTAATAAAAATTGTCGAAATTGTTTTTACATTGCATCCAAAAATGAGTAATTATTCTTATATGACTCTTCCCAGATATAAATTTTCATCAAAATCGTTAGAGCCGGTTTTCAGACACACACATGCACGAGCACTCGCACACACACACGCACACGCACAGGCGCACATACAAAGAAACAAGTAAACAAGCACGCACGCACGCACCCTAGAAACACAGTTTGAGCGATTTCGCTTTTTATGGTGACTATAGTACCTTCTCTTATACCTTTATGTTATATAGGATAAAGTAGAAAGTGGGTGGAAAAATTACGGATAAGAAATACGAAGGCGCGAGTACATAGGTAGAAAAATAGGAGGAATAAAAAAGGGGTTAAAAAATAGTGATAACAAAATGTAGTGGCAGAAGGCCTATGACGGAAAATAAGGGATGAACAAGGAAAAATAGGTGATGAAAATGGATGGGATGGAGTGCCTGTGTTCTACTGCAGTAGAATAAAATGGACGGCATAGTTTGAAGAAATGTATTCGAAATTATATTTTATTTAGTGGGTAACAAATAAGAATAAAACCCAAATATAATTATAACATTAAACGCCAGTGATCGTTAGTGCTCAGGTGAAATTGAAAATAGGTACTTGATTGCATCTAAGCGATACAATTGACCTGAATTTAGTGTGGCTAGTGTCCTGATTGAATTCAGTGTGATTCTTTAAACACTTACTTAATATAGAATAGAGATGGATAGAGAGGATATTGTTGAAATAGTATCACTATAGCTAATAAATAGTAGGCCAAATATTTCAAAAAGGAAAAACGTTTTGCATCCCATTTTATTTTGAAATAATGTGACGTAGCACTTTGCTCAACGTTATTAACATGTGTGTTAGACTTTGAGACAATGGTTTATGGTAATGAAATCATTAATGATAATTGTATATTGAGAAAAGGTCGTGATTAAGTAGGTATTTGACAGTCAGATCGTTATCAAATAAAAATCGAAATTAGTAGGATACTTTCGTTAATATTATGTCATAATGAATTGCATAAATTAGGCAACAAATCACCATAACACATCTAGTTTAAGAATGAATGCAATAGAAGTTCCGGTTTTATGAATGGGATCTTATATGAGGATCTTATATTGATAAATTAATCATTTTGCTCTTAACACAACTTTAGCGTGTAATACAAGTACTTTTATGTAAATTATGTTCAGGTCTGTTTGCATAATAGCTTATAATCTTCTCTGGCCGCATTATATTTGTGTCAGCAGGCTATGTTTAATTTTAAGAAAATTAAGTATAATATGTACGTTAACTAATTTTTATAATATAATTTTTTTAGAAACTTGTGGAATTACTAAGTGAAAGGAAACATACCAACCGTTAAAATAAAGTTTAAACAAATATTTTTTTCTGTTGTAATAGATCGATTATACTTTAAACAGTTCAAAAAACGCTTCAAAATTGTATATCTGTCCGGAAAAACTGTACGTAGAACGTTAAAACAGGGTTGGACTGTTTGTTACACATGTATCCGTAGTAGTACCTACTAATTCACTATCATTATAAATGAAAAGCAACTCGAATCAATCCAACAATTTATTTATATCAACACTCTAAAATACAATCAACAATACTACAATCAAAAAACAAATTTATCAATATTGAATCACGTTATAATACCAGTGTCAAAGACAATATATTCAAGAATATATACACTTTAAATTCCCCGGGAAAACAACTAGAAAACCAAGGAGTGCTAATATAAGGATCTAGATTATTTATTTTGTGCATTATTGATTGGGAAATAGCAACTCTAAGAGATTAACATTGCCGTTCAGTCAAGGTATTCCTTACACATGTTTATGTTTATAACAAAACCTTCCAAAATATAATTTTGTTGTACATACTATTTGAAAAAATGTAAAAGCCTTATGTTATTATTATTAGGATTTGTTCAATAAAGTATTTTGTCTGTATATTTATACTTGTAATGACCAATGTGCATTTTTGCCTTTAATATCAATGTTTCTTATTGCACAGAGCTGGTAGCGTAGTGTTGACACGGCCTGCTTAGTATTCGAGAGGTAAGGGGTTCGATTCCCGTTACCGTCTACCTTATATGTGGATTTTTAGGTTTTCCTCATACACATATAGCGCCATGGTCACTGCGTATATGCACACCATGTGCGGCTACTTAGGTGAATGCTGGGGTAGTATTTTCCCCCTCAGAACCCTAACTCCGTTCCTTCCGATCCTATCCTGGCCACAACCACCCTTAATCGCACCACGCACATAAACGTAATGTATGTATGTATGCTGGGAATCCATGATTGTGGCTGAAGGAGCTCGGAAAGCTCGAGCAGCCCGCCCTTTCCTTTCCTTCTTATTGCTTAGCTTATATTTATTACAAATTGAACAATCTAATTCATAAAAATCAGCTTTTAAAACGTTTGATTAGCCTTTAGCATTAAGAAGGAACATATTATTAATATTACTATTACTATTTTGCAATGCTACTCTCTATTGTACACTTTCGTACATAATCTATGTAGTTTTGTATAATGGTTTACCGAATTATAGGAGTGGGGGTATTGCATTTCACATTTCCTTTGGATAAAATTTCTAAGTAGCTAACTTACATTTCTTTCGTTCTAT